>CAUYON010102184.1:0-22855 GCA_963573935.1 Arctocebus calabarensis | reverse complement strand
GGGCAATCAGGCATGTAGCGGAACTGGTGAGTTACCTCGTGGCCTCCTACGGAGCACTGCCGGGGAAGGCAAAAGGCTTGTTCAGTAGTGGCTCTGGTTGCTCCTATGATGTCAATCCTGTAGTCTGAGAGAGGGGCTACTGGCTGGGTGACCACCGAGTGTTCGGCTCCAGTATCAATTAGAAAGTCAAGACCAGTGAGGCCAGTACATGCCCCCAATCCTTACTCGGACCATGGACTCTCTGGGGGCAGCTGAGTCCAGTCCCCTTCAGTCTAGCAGGGCCTCTCCTACTAAGTTGTAGAGGGCTTCCTGCCTTTCCGGCTTTGTGGCCTCTCTCCCAGGATTTTCCACATTTCCTTGCCTCTGGGGACACTCGTTCTTCCAATACCCTGTCTCTCAGCAAATTGCACACTGATCCCTCCTCAAGGGGGGCCCTTTTGCCCGAGGTCCTTTACTTCCTCACACTCCTTGACCCTGCCCTCTTCAAAAGGGAGGGGGTCCTTCCTTCAAAGCACCCTTCAGAGCTGCAGCTATGAGATTGACCCTCCGTTTCATGCGCCTATCTTCCTCTCTACGGCTCACTGCTTCCCGGTTCACAAAGACTTTCTGGGCTATTTCAAGAAGCTGTGAGGTGTTCATACCTGCAAACCCCTCCTGCTTCTGCAGTTTTTGCCGTATATCCTCAGCGCTTTGACTAAGGCCATATTCACGATCCTCTGGTTCTCAGGGCTCTCAGGGTCAAAAGGAGTGTACATTTGAAATACTTCGCACAACCTCTCATAGAACTGGCCTGGGCTCTCAGTCTTTTCTTCAAGGACCTCACTTACTCGGGCTAAGTTAGAAGTTTTCTGTGTCCCTTTCCTCAGCCCCTGCAACAGTGCCTCTCAGCACCGGGTTAGACGTGCCATGTCCTCTGCCACATTTGCGTCCCACTGGGGGTCCTCTTGCACAGGGTCTGCCAGTATCTTCAGCATCACTATTCTAGGTTGGGTGGAAAGCACTTTCCCTTCCTGTCCCTGTCCTACTAGGACTGTTGCGACCTGCCCTCTCAACCAAGGTGGTGGATTCACTACTAGTTATAGCCAGGTGTCTATGTATGGAAACTGATCAGGGTGACCCCCTTCTTCAGTGACTCTGTGCCACACCTTAGACACTAGGGACCTCTCTAAACTTCCCTCTGATGGCCATCCAATCCCAAAAGAAGGCCATTCTTGCTCACAAAGACTTCTTAGCTTCCCTGGAGCCATAGTAACCCCATACTCACCCACAAATCCCTTCTTAAAGTTCTTCAACATGGTAGCCAGTGGGGTGGGCTTCCCTTGCTTGTTCCCCATCTCCACCCAAGGTTTCTTTCCCAAGAGGCACACTCACACCATACTCATACCACACTCTTTCACACACTTCCCAACAGACCTGTTGACAATCTACTAATGCCCAAGGAGTTGATCAGACTCCCTCTTCCATTAAAGCTATAGTGGGGCCCAATGGATCCTACCTTACTCTGGACATCCTGGCGCCATCTGTAACTGGTTCCTCCCCAGTGCTCAGCCTCTTGCAGCGACCCGCCATGGGGACCTCGTCAGCTCAGTCTCGAGGAGACGTTCCTCTGGGAAAATCAGTCCCAGGAGCGCTATGAGGACCATGTCACCGGACCAACCAGAGTTCTCCACAGGGGTGATCTGCAGGGTGGGCAGAACCCGGCCCAAAGAGTTTGGCTGCTCAGTTCACCACCAAACCTCTCTTCCCGGTCAGGGAACCAAGATGTGTAGCAGGAAAACCGATGCAGACAGACGACTCCAGGCACCAGTCGATAGAGGAAGCAGCGAGTTTATTCCGGCTGGGAGACTCGGCGGACTGTTTGGCTAATGCCTGTACAGAGTAGCCAGGACAGATCTTTAGCTCTGCCTTTACTTTCCTGCCTCAAAAAGAACCCCACTTGAGAACGCTGTAGCATGCAGGTCAGGTGGTTCTGCTTCCCTGTGGCACTCAAAAATGAATACCTTGAGAAGGGATTAACATGGAAACTTGATGCTAGCATATCTGAAACAATGAGTTTCGTACTTTCAGTCACAGTGAGAAATGTTCCCAGCAAAAGCCAAGTTAGGTTAAATTTCTTAATTTCAGTGTTCATTGTTACTGTGTCCTGGCTCTAGACCGAGATGGAGGCAAATCTTGGGGCAGAGCTGCCCAAATCATTAGATGGGACAGTCTCCTGTGGGTGACCACACCTGTTCCACACATGGGTTAGCAAATCTTGTTGAGCAGTCATCTAGCAAACTGTGTTGGCTCCACTTCCATGCCCTGCTCTCTCGGTTTATGCCGATGTGCTTGAAGGTAATAAGGCATGATGGTGTTGGTTCAAGTAGGCTTTGAAAAACAAATTTATCAGCTTGATGGAGGTAACTGTCAGAGTCAACAGACCATTATTTACAGTGAGTTGCACTTGGTCAGCACCTAAGGTTGAGTGTTGCAGAGTGAGGTTCAAGATTGAACTTAAAGCATTGCAAGCCTGTCTGATAGGGCTGGGTGAGGGAGCTCACACCTGTAATCCTAGCACTCTGAGAGCCTGGGTGGGAGGATCATTTGAGGACTGGAGTTCTGAGATCAACCTGAGCAATAGCAAGACCCTCATCTCTGCAAAGAATAGAAAACTTAGCTGAATGTGGTGGTGGGCACCTGTAGTTCCAGCTACTAGGGAGGCTGAGGCAGGAGGATCGTTGGAGCCCAGGAGTTTGAGGTTGCTGTGAGCTAGGCTGACTCCACAGCATTCTAGCATGGGGAAACAGAGTGAGACTGTCTTTTTTTTTTTTTTTTTTAATCTCTCTTCTGATGACATGATCTCTTCCAGCCTTTGTCCCCTCTCATTTTCTCTTGTGTGATTTCCTCCTGGTTCACTCTGCATTAGCCTCAGCACCTTCTTTCTGTTTCTTGAGTGGGTCAGGATCATTCTTGTTGTAGGTCCTTTATACCAGCTGCTTGTCTTTCTCTCAAGTTTTCTGTGCGTGACTTGCTCTATCCCATCAATAAGGCTCAACTCTAATGTTACCTTTTTAGAGAGGTCTTTTGCAATTAGAGTAGCATTCCTCCCATCTCCCACTCATTATTTTCAAATTGCCCTGTTTTATTTTCATAGTTTTATAAAATTTTTAGAAATAATGTCTATTATCTTTCTTTTCTCTTTTTCTTTGATGACCTTCCCTCCCAGAATGTAAGCTGCATGAGAGCTACACCAGACTTAACACTGTATGTCCAGCACCCAGTACAACATCTGGCACTTAGTAGGAAAGTGATAAATCTTTGTTAATGAATGAATAAAAATATTTTATCCACAGTAACACTGTTTAACTCTAACAACACCCTATCTTTGCTTTTCTTACCTGCCATATTGCATCCTATATGGTTAAGCAACCCATTTTCCTGACCAATCTATGCTTAATCACATGTAATGTTAATAGGTGGGGGTTGCCAACCCAATCCTGGGTTGGTTCTGCAGGCCCCTATGCTGATCAGGAGAGAGAGTTTTGTAGACTGCTGTTAGATCTAAGATCAGGAGTCTTGTGCCCCCAAGTAATCTTTAGACACTGCAGTGGTCTTGGGTCACAGTTTCACCTTCATCTCTTGGTCCTGGTTTTCAGGGCTATGCTGCTGCTTGTTTTCTTTTCTTTTTTCCCCCCCTCTTGTATTTTGAGACAGTCTCTATATGTTGCCCATACGGTTCTCAAACTCCTGGGCTCAAGTGATCCTTCAGCCACAGCCTCCCCTGTGGCTACTATTATAAGGGCAAACCACTGCACTTGGCTGCTACCCATTTTCTGATACCCTCGTCTCTCCAGCATGGGAACTGAAGGCCTACGCCTGGCAAGGATCTTGTTCCACGTGGGCAAAATGCCTAAATGACAACCATCTGCCATCACTGGCTCCATCTCCTTCCAATCTTCCTCTCTTGTCCCCCCGCACCCTCCCCCCAGTTAATTACTGCTTGACAGTCCAGAAAGTGCCAGTAGGCTGGGAAAGGCAATGCCAACATACTTCCCTGCCCAGGACCACTTGGCTTTGGAAGGAAAAAAGCATATTAGGTAGTAAGTAGCTTCAGCTAGGCTTGAAGTTTTGCTTTATTATTAAAGAAAGCATTTCTGGTGCTGTACATGTTTAATTTTAAATGCAGTGAACACTTGCATCATTAATACTTTGTTTTGATGAGAAAAGTCTAAAAGACTGATTGACACTGAACTTTATTTCTTTCTCTTTTTTTTAGAGAAGGATTCTCTTTCTGCCTCCCAAGTTGAGGTGCAGTGGCCCTCAAGTTCCAGACTCAAGTGATCCCCCCACTTCAGCCTGCCGAACTAAAAGTGCCTGATACTACATCCAGCTAATTTCTTTTTAAATTTGTTCTGTATGGATTGGGGCAGGCTGTGTCTCACTATCCTCCTTAGGCTAGTCTTGAACTCCTGGCTTCATATGACCTTCCAGCCTCAGTCTCAAAGTGCTGGGATTACATATGTGAGCCCCCAAGCCTGGCTGACACTGGAATTTCTGATTGTACATTTTTCACTCTCTTTCTTCTTTTTGTTTACTTTTTATTTATGTTTTCATTTGAAGAATCTAAATGTAGGAATTCTGGTACCTTTCTTAGGATCCACCTTTTCTTGATGCCATGTTCTTCATGGAGTATGTGAACAAGCTCCTGAGTATGATGCTAACAGGTAGGAGGAAAGAGAGTAAAGCCAAACTATGTGTAATCTTATCTTTCTCCTCACTGGGTTGCCAGACAGGTGGTCTTCTGCAATGGGTCTCTACCACTGCAGGGCCTGGCCCCTCTCCCTCTGGCCCCATCAGGCACAGAGGTGGTAACAGTGCCTCCCTATTACTACTTCCTATGGAGCTTCAGGGAATAGCATTGTTGGTTTTTCTTTTCTCTTTCTGCACAAAGAAAGTTGATTTTTCTTTCTTTTTGTAGACATCCTTAAATTAATCCTTTTACAATTACCTTCTGTTTTAGAGTATCATTTGTTTCTGCTGATACCTTAAGTATATGGGATATGAATCAGGATAAAAGGATTAGTAGCTGGGGTATGGCATATGGTGTAAATATTTAGAAGAAAACATGGGAGAAAATCTTTAGGCCCTAGAACTAGGTGAAGAATGCTTAGTCATGACATGAAAAACACAAGTCTATAAAAAATTAATAAATTGGCCTTATTCATATTATCAATAAAAGCTTTTGCTTAATGGAAGATCCTCTTAAAAAGAAGAAAGGCACCTGGGCGTGATGGCGCAAGCACTCTACAGAGTCCAAAGCAGGAGATCACTTGAGCTCAGGAGTTTGAGATCAGCCTAAATGAGAGTGAGACCCCACCTCTATGAAAATAAAAAAAATTAGCCAGTCTGTTAGCTGTACATTATTACTAACTGGTGTCATTCATTAATCCTTAAATTGGCAAAATGACTAAAATCACTATTGCAATATTTCAGTAGACAGATTTTATTTTCAGTTTTCTTTAACTTAAAAGCTTAACTTTTTCTTAAAAAGTAGGTTTTCCATTCACTGTGGAAGTATTTCCAGGAAAGAATATAAAATCTATAGAAAGTTTTTTCATTCTACAAATGTAAAAATATAGTTCAAAATACTAGTAATTCACTCAAACTTTTGCCAAGACTTCATCCATCTTCAAGGAGTTACAAAGATCATTAGAGATTTAAATGAGACCTTAGAACAACTGTACTTGATAGATGTATATAGAGTAATCCATCTCAAAGATATAGAATATACATTCTTCTCATTGGCCCTCGGCCCATGGAACATTCTCCAAAATTGATCATGTCCTAGGACACAAAACAAACCTCAGCAGAATATTGGAATTCTTCCTTGCATCTTTTCAGACTACAAGGTACTAAAAGTGGAATTCAACTCCAACAAAAACACTCAACTTCACACAAAGGCATGGAAGTTAAACAACCTTATGCTGAATGATAGTTAGGTGCAGGAAGAAATAAAAAAGGAAATCATTAACTTCCTTGAGTATAACAACAATGAAGACACAAATTACCAAAACCTATGGGATAACAGCAAAAGCAGTCCTGATAGGAAAATTTATTGTTTTAGAAGCCTACATTCAAAAAACAGAAAGAGAGCGCATCAACAAACTCACAAGCCATCTGATGGGATTGGAAAAACAAGAACAATCTAAGCCTAAACACAGCAAAAGAAAAGAAATATCTAAAATTAAATCAGAGATCAATGAAATTGAAAATAAAAGAATCATTCAGAAAATTAATGAAACAAGAAGTTGGTTTTTTGAAATAAAGAAATAAAACAGATAAGCCTTTGACCAGACTAACTAGAAATAAAAAAGTAAAATCTCTAGTAACCTCAATGAGAAATGATAAAGGGGAAATAACAACTGATGCCACAGAAATGCAAGAGATTATCTCTGAATACTACCAGAAACTTTATGCCCAGAAATTTGACAATGTGAAGGAAATGGATCAATATTTGGAATCACACCCTCTCCCTAGACTTAGCCCATATGAAACAGATCTCCTGAACAGGCCAATTTCAAGCACTGAGATCAAAGAAACAATAAAAAATCTCCCAACAGGCTTGGCGCCTGTGGCTCAATGGGCGAGGGTGCTAGCCGCGTATACCAGAGCTGGTGGGTTCGAATCCAGCCCAGGGCCGCCAAACAACAATGACAGCTGCAACCAAAAAATAGCCTGGCGTTATGGAGGCTGTAGTCCCAGCCTGTAGTCCCAGCTACTTGGGAGGCAGAGGCAGGAGACTCACTTGAGCCCAGGAATTGGAGGATACTGTGAGCTGTGATGCCATAGCACTCTACCCAGGGTGGTAGCTTGAGGCTCTGTCTCAAAAAAAAAAAAAATCTCCAAACAAAAAATGCCCTGGTCTGGATGGCTTCACACCAGAATTCTATCAAACCTTCAAAGAAGAGCTTATTCCTATACAGAAATTATTCGAAAAAATTGAGGAGGAAGGAATCTTCCCTAACACGTTCTATGAAGCAAATACCACCCTGATACCAAAACCAGGAAAAGACCCAGCTAAAAAGGAGAATTTCAGACCAATTTCACTAATGAATATAGATGCAAAAATTTTCAACAAAATCTTAGCCAATTGATTATAGCTTATCATCAAAAAAGTCATACATCATGATCAAGTAGGTTTCATCCCAGGGATGCAAAGCTGGTTTAATATATGCAAGTCCATAAACGTTATTCACCATATCAACAGAAGCAAAACCAAAGACTATATGGTCCTCTCAATAGATACAGAAAAAGCATTCAATAAAATCCAGCATCCTTTTCTAATTAGAACACTGAGGAGTATAGGCATAGGTGACACTTTTCTTAAACTGATCAATGCTTTCTATGACAAACCCACAGCTAATATTTTAGTGAATGGAGTAAAACTGAAAGCTTGGAGCTATGGTGAAGGGAGCTCCAACCTTGTCCTCTGTCACCATTACTATTCAACATAGTGCTGGAAGTTCTAGCCAATACAATTAGACAAGACAAGAAAATAAAGGGCGTCCAAATGGATGAAGTAGGAGGTCAAACTTGCCCTTTTTGCTGATAATATGACCTTATACTTAGAGAACCCCAAAGACTTGACCACAAGACTCTTGGAAGTCATCAAAAAATACAGTCTATCTCAGGATATAAAATCAATGTCCACAAGTCAATTGCCTTTGTATACGCCAACAACAGCCAAGATGAGAAGTTAATTAAGGACACAACTCCCTTCACCATAGCTCCAAGGAAAATGAAATACTTAGGAATATACCTAACAAAAGAGGTGAAGGACCTCTATAAAGCAAATTATGAAATCCGAAGAAAGGAAATATCAGAGGACTTTTAAAAATGGAAGAACATACCATGCTCATGGCTGGGAAGAGTCAACATTGTTAAAATGTCTATCCTTCCCAGACCAATTTACCAGTTCAACACCATCCCTATTGAAATACCAACATCCTACTTTCATGAGTTGGAAAAAATGATTCTGTGTTTTGTATGGAACCAGAAGAAACCCCATATAGCTAAGGCAGTTCTTAGTAAAATATCACCATATCAGATTTTAGGCTATATTACAAGGCCATAGTGATCAAGACAGCATGGTAGTGGCACAAAAATAGAGACATAGACATTTGGAATTGAATAGAAAACCGGGAAATGAAACCAACAACTTACAGCCACCTAATCTTTGATAAACCAAACAAGAGCATTCACTAGGGGGAAAGACTCCCTATTTAATAAATGGTGTTGGGAGAATTGGATATCCACATGTAAAAGACTAAAATTGGATCTACACCTTTTTCCACTCACAATAATTGACTCAAGATGGATAAAGGACTTAAATTTAGGGCATGAAATGATAAAAAAATCCTCAAAGAAAGAATTGGAAAAACACTGGAAGATATCAGCCTGGGGAAAGGCTTTATGAGGAAGACTGTCATGGCAATAGAAACAACAGCAACAATAAACAAATGGGATTTAATTAAACTGAAAAGCTTCTGTACAGCTAAGGAGACAACAATCAAAGCAAATAGACAACCTACATAAAGGGAAAGGATATTTGCATATTTTGAATCAGACAAAAGTTTAATAACCAGGATCTATACAGAACTTCAATTAATCCACAAGAAAAAAACCAACAATCCCATACATCAATGGAGGAGAGAGATGAATAGACTCTTCTCTCAACACAACAAATGGCCAGTAAACATGAAAAAATGCTCATCATCCCTAATTATTAGAGAAATGAAAATTGAAACCACCCTGAGATATCATCTAACCCCAGCGAGAATGGCCTATATCACAAAATCTCAAAACTGCAGAAACTGGCATGGATGTGGAGAGAAAGCAACACTTTTACAAATGCTGGTGGGACTTCAAACTAATAGAACCTTTTTGGAAGGAAGTATGGAGAAACCTCAAAGAACTCAACTTAGACCTCTCATTTAATCCTGCAATCCCATTACTGGGCATCTATCCAGAAGGAAAAAAAAACTTTTATTATAAAAACATTTCTACTAGGCTGTTTACGCAGCCCAATTTACAATTGCTAAAATGTGCAAATAGCCTAAATGTCCTTCAACCCGGGAATGGATTGGTAAGCTGTGGTATATGTATACCATGGAATATTGTTCAGCCATCAAAAAAATGGAGATTTTGCAGCATTTGTACTAACTTGGATGGAAGTGGAACACATTATTCTTCTTGAAACATAACAGGAATGGAAAAGGATGAACCCTGTGTATTCAACTTTGATATGAGGACAATTAATGACAATTAATGACATAGTGGGGCATAGGGGAAGGGGAGAGCAGAAAGAGAGAGAAGGAGGAAGGGGATGAGGGAAAGAAAACAAAAAAAGAAAAGAAAATAGTGACTAATTCTCACATAAATTGGATTTAATTTTGACCAAAGTACATTACTTAAACATTAATTTTTAATTCAGCTTGTTAATATGTTGTTTAGGATATGTTGTTTCGTTTATAAGTGAAATAAGTTTATAATTTCCCCTTTATGATAATATATTTTCTCCAATTTTAATATCAGGTGTATCCTGATTAAGTAGAATAATTTTGAAGTATTTCTTCTTTTTCTATTGTCTAGAAGATTTGGCATGATCTGTTTTTTGAAATTATCTTTTACTTTTATTTATAAATATTAGTTGTCTATTTTTTGAGACTTTGGAAAAAAAATAAGAAGTTAACTGATGACTCCATATCAAGCTCAGAGTCAAAGCATTCTATAATAGACATACTCTTATCTGACAATGTGAATGTTACTTTCTTTGCATTATTATTATTATTATTGCTTAATATTTTGATGCAGCAATCATGTGATTTCTTTTCTGAATGTATTTATCTTTGTTCATTTTTTCATGAGGTCTTTCTAGTCCTTATCTTAAACATTGTTATTGTTATTAAATGTTAAGCCTTTTTAATTCTGTGAAGGCAAAAAGTAGAAACCTAATAAACACATGTATATGTAAAAAATAAAAAACAAATAAAGAAATTGAAAAGTGTTCCCAAAGCTTAGATGCATGCTTTGCCTTCAGGAGGGTTTCTGTAGTGTTTGATACTACTAATAAAAGACATAAAATATTTCCTTTGCAATCTTTGTCTTCTGGAGACACATAAACAAAATCCTCTTTTTTTTTTGAGACAGAGTCTCACTACATTGCCCTCTGTAGAGTGCTGTTGTGTCATAGTTCGCAGCAACCTCAAACTCCTGGGCTTAAGCAATTCTCCTGCCTCAGCCTCCCAAGTAGATGGGACTATAGGTACAGATATCTGCCACAACTCCCAGCTATTTTTTGGTTGTTGTTGTCATTGTTGTTTGGCAGGCCTGGGCCGAATTTGAACCCACCAGCTCCATGCATATATATGGCTGGGGCTCTAGCCACTGAGCTACAGGCACTAAGCCAAAAATCCTCTTTTTTATATAACTCTATTTTCACCCATTCAAGTAGTAAACACATTTTCTGAATGATTAAATAAAATTCAAAGCTTAATAAAGAAAATCCATATTCTTAGCTTATGGATTAAGGAAATTTTATGGCGTAATGGAGAGAATAAGAGAATTTGAATTCAAGGGCTCCTTCAGCATTTGTGTGACTTTAGATAAGTTACAACCTTAGTGAATCTCAGCTTCCTGACTAGTAAAATCTCCTATGTCACAGGTTCGGTTGAAGAATCAATGTGATTTTGGCTGCTGAAGTGATTTGTAATGTTAAGTACTTCCATCACGACTAGTCTCAGTGGACTAACTCTAAGATCTCAGCGGTATTGACAGAGATTGCGTGTAGGTCTTCCTATATGTGGTTGAGATATTTATCCTGTAGATTTGTCTTCTATATTTAATGTTGTCACTCTCAACATTTTCTAAAGCCGATCTGAGGACAGTGAGTATAGCTTTCTGCAACATGACACAAAGAGTGCCAGAGCAGGATTATATCTGTCACAGATGAAAATACTCTATTTATGTGTTGTAGTAATCTATTCATTGGTTTATGGACCCAAAATTCTCCAGGGGGACTCACAAATCCCCATAATGTTTCTATGTGCCAGATTTTTCATTTGGAGCTCTGATTTAGTTGACAGATGCATAAAAATCACATGTAGCCAAATGACTCCTTAGTCAGTGCAAAGCTGGTAATGCTGAAGACTGGTTATTCCAGCTTCATGTTATTTTATATTAATGCCAATGCTCTGTTCCCCAATGCCATATCTGTAAGGTATTTGTGCCCCTGTCTGATGTAAACACCAACTTACCAAGCACAGCACTCCTTTCAGGATGCAAAAGTGGATCTGTAACTGCATTCAGTTTCTTAACAATTTCAGTAGTAAAATTGCTGGACTGGAAGAAAATTTCTTTAGAATAATATTATAAAATCTTAAATCATGAGATTTAGTCAGGCATTGACTAAATATTGCATCCCAAACTGTGTTGTGTCACTAGGAAAGAAGTTGATACACAAAGGTAAATTGACTCTCCCAAAGTCTTTCTAAGAGTAACTGGTAGATATAGAATTTGAGTCCAAGTGTCTTCTGATTACCACGATTTTAGAGCTGTTTGGCCTAGTATTATCCTTTACATAGTAATATTAATTGCTTATTGGTAAGACAGTTTTGGTAAGCATAGAAATTATATTAATAGAATAGAATTATAGCCAGTGCTATATTAAGAAGTGGAAAAATTCTAGGGTTTTGTTTCAGATTTTATTATAATAAGAATGACACCTAAATAGGATAGTTAAGTTATAGGGAAAACAATGCAAATTTTGTGATGTCAATTTTTTTGCCCTTTTTGTAATTTCAGGGTATTTCCTCTCTTTTCTCTCCTATCTGGAAAGAAACTTCAAGCACCATGCTATGTGAAAAGGTTTGATTTTTTTTCCTAAAAATTCTATTATTGTTCATATTATACGATCACTTTTTTACATGACAAGAACAAATAAAAATAGGTTTCAATTGGTAATGCAAAGTATATGAAAACATGTTTTAGGATGTGTTATCAGAGAAGTCTTGACTTAAATAATGTAGACTTGTGATATTTACAAATCAACCTTATAGTCACTTTTCAAATTCCTGAATGTATAAATACTACCTTAGGGATAAAAAAATTCCATTACTTCAGAAGGTCATGTAGATAACAAAAAATAGGGAGACAATAAAGGAAGGCAATAGAGAAGAGTGGGGACTAGGGCAACCTGGATAAGAATATGACCTATCCATAAGGGCCAGTCCCTTATCAACTTCAGTCCTGTGATGGTATACAAGAATACAAGCTTTTGGCAGTGCCTTTGGCTCAAGGATTAGGGCCCTTGCCCCGTATACCTGGGGTGGCAGATTAAAACCTGGCTCCGGCAAAAAATGAAAAAAAAAAAAAAAAAAAAAAAAAATACAAGCTTTTGACTTCTAATCTAAAGCATACAATTCCTTCCTATAAAATCTAGTCATGACAAGTAGAGGGCAAAAAAGTCAATTTGAGGCCAAATGCTTGGTCAGCCACCCTCAGCCCTTAACACTGCTCTGTATGATTCTAAGTTATGATTTTGGAAAATGACACATTCCTATAAACTGTGGGTCTTAAGATCTCTGATGGAAATTTTTATTTATTTATTTATTTAGAGACAGAGTCTCATTATATTGCCTTCAGTAGAGTGCCATAACATCACAGCTCACAGCAACCTCAAACTCTTGGGCTCAGGTGATTCTCTTGCCTCAGCCTCCCAAGTAGCTGGGACTACAGGTTGCCACCACAACACCTAGCTATTTTTTTTTATTGTAGTTGTTATTGTTTAACAGGCCTGGGTGGGGTTCACACCTGCCAGCCCCAGTGTATGTGGCCAGCTCTATAACCACTGAGCAACGGGCGCTGAGCCATATGATGGGAATTTTTAAAGCCAATATTTCCTGTATTTGAAAGCTAAGTTAATCCTGATTGATTTGGTAGGCCCTCTCTTGTCCATTCTATTCTCATTCTGAAACAAACAAAAACCAAAGACCAAACCAACACAAGAGATTAATTCTTTCATGGTAGAAGGCCATAAATGGAAGAGTTTTATACTGAGGGCATTCTCTGAAGTCACTACCAACCTTCCCAATATATATGGCTGGTTTGATCAAGGTAAAGCCATGGTACTGAAAGAGTTTTGCTTTTTTATTTTATTAACATGTAAAAAATTCAAACACTCTATTTACAATATTATTTTTTATAAGGATAAACGCAATGTCTTAGAAAAGGATGGTTAAAAAAACCTGCAAAAGAGTATTACTACAATATAACTTAGCATCTTAAGAAAGAAACCCCTCTTCTAGGGTATCCTACACTTTGTGTCTAAGTGTGTGCACATATATTTCAATCTGGTTTTTTTTTTTTTTTTTTTGTGACAGAATCTCACTATGTCACACTTGGTAGAGTGCTGTGGTGTCACAACTCACAGCAACCTCAAACTCTTGGGGTTAAGCAATTCTCTTGCCTCAACCTCCCAAGTAGCTGGGACTACAGGCACCTGCCACAATGCCTGGCTATTTTTTTGTTATAGTTGTCATTGTTGTTTAGCAGGCCATGGCCAGGTTCGAACCCGCCAGCCTCAGTGCACGTGGCTAGCGCCCTAACCACTGAGCTATGAGCACTGAGAATAGGGTTGTTATTTTTATCAGTAATAGCTAGTTTGATGCAAAAAACTGTTTACAGCTCATGATAAATGCTGAAAAATGCTCTTACATTAAATTCAACCATCTCTGTTGGATCATTTTATAAGAGCTGTTCTCAAATTTACTATAAGACCATCTCTGTAATAACTTATCTGCAGTGATGGCCACCATCAGTTCTTCCTATCCCTGTGCATGCTTCATGGTTCTTCCATCAAAAGACAGGGGCTTGTTTCCCTTTCCCTTGAATCTGCACAGGTCATATGACTTGCTTTGAACTATAGAATATATCAGAAGAGTCTCTGGGTCAGTTCTGGAATCAGCCTTTAAGACACCAGGTAATTTCCACTTCCATGGATTTGAAAGTTCTCATGTAAAGAAACACAGACTAGACTATGAAATACTGAGGGCCTGTGGGAGAGAGGAATGATGCATGAAGGAAGGCAGCAGTGCCCCATTGATGGTCAGCACCAGGATCCCGATTGTGAGTGAGACCCTCTTGGATAATTCAGTCCAAAGGAGCCCCCAGATAACTGTAGTTATACAGGTGAAGTCTGCTGTTGACACCACTGTGGAGCTTAAGTCCAGCCAATCCACAGAATTTCCAGAAAAAATAATCAGTCATTATCTTAAGCCACTGTGTTTGGGAATGATGGCCTATGCAGCAGTAAATAACTGAAACAATCTGCCTTTTTTTTTTTTTTTTTTGGAAACAGAGTCTCACTCTGTTGCCTAAGCTAGAGTACATGGTATCATCCTAAGACACAGCAACCTCATACTCCTGGGCTGAAGAGAACCTCTTGCCTCAGCCTCCCAAGTAACTGGAACTATAGGTGCCTGCCACCATGTGGCTTATTTTTCTATTTTTAGTAGAGACGGGGTCTTGCTCTTGCTCAGGCTGGTGTTAAACTCCTGAGCTCAAAGGATCCTCTTGCCTTGGCCTTCTGGAGTGCTAGGATTACAGGCAGGCATGAGCCATGTGCCTGACCATAATCTGTTTTTTATTAATGTTGATAGCTTAGCAGCTTTTGCAGAGATTCTGACTCAATAGCTTTGGAAGAGGCTTAGAAGTCGGCTATTTTTATCAAGGTCCTGGTGTGATCCAAGCACCTGGTAATATTTTTCAGAACCATTGCTCTGGTCTCTTACTCTGTGACACTCACCTAGAGTGATCAAGAAATTTATTTTCAAGTCTGACGAAAACATTAGTTGCTGTTCATATATTTCCTTGGCCCAAAAAATTATAAAGAAATTAAGTTTGACTATTATTGGAATCCTGTATATTAGATGCTGATGTAATTCATAGGACATATTACCCTTCAAATAAAGCAAACCTTCTAACACAAGGTAGAGTTGAAATTCTCTCATTTCTTGCAGAGCATCACAGTTGATGTGTCTCCATCCAAGGTGAATCTATGAATTATAGTGTGCTGTCTTAAATGATAGAAACTTTCCGATGTTTAGTAATAAGAAAGGGGATAACAATGAGAATTCTTGGCTCGGCGCCTGTGGCTCAATGGGCTAAGGTGCCAGCCACGTTCACCTGAGCAGGTGGGTTTGAATCCAGCCTGGACCCGCCAAACAACAATGATGGCTGCAACCAAAAAATGGCTGGGCCTTGTGGCAGGCGCCTGTAGTCCCAGCAGAAGGCGGAGGCAGAAGACTCGCTTGAGCCCAGGAATTGGAGGTTGCTGTGAGCTGTGATGCCATAGCACTCTATCCAGGGTGACAGCTTAAGAGTCTGTCTCAAAAACAAACAAACAAACAAAAATGAGAATTCTCATCCCTTACAGAATTTGAGTTACTTTGAGACAAAACACATGGAAGAGTAGTCAAATTTAAAAATGAATAGCACATGTTTCTTTTATAAAATGTAAGGTTACAAGTTTGCTGACCTTTCTATGATAAGAAACTGTGAAAAGAATGCTGCCTAGCAGAAAATTAACACAGACACTCATACCTCACTTCTTCCCCATCCAAAAAAACAAGAGATAGTTTTCACAGTCAGTGACAGAGTTTTTTTTAAGGAGCAATTGAAAACAAAGAATGAAAGACATTTCCATTGTTAAATGATTTTGCACAAAATGATGTGTTACCAAAGCAAATGCACTTAAAATATTTTGAAACAGAATTTAAAAATCTGTTTTTTTAAGTTGAGAGTTTCTGTGTGTTTGAACAAATTGAATTTAGTTTGCAACAACTGTTGGACATTAGAGAAAATGTACTTGTTGGCAAAATTTCATCAAAAACCTTCTTATTCTTGGGGGTGGGATTAAAAAATGAGCATTGGTCAGGTGCTATGGCTTATGCCTGTACTATTAGCACTCTGGGAGGCCGAGGTGGATCACTTGAGTCAGAAGTTGGAGACCAGCAAGAGCAAGACCATCTCTATTAAAAATAGAAAAAGTAGCCCAGTGTTGTGACAGGCACCTGTAGTTAGTCTCAGTTACTTGGGATGCTGAGGCAAGAGGATCACTTGATCGAGCCCAAGAGTTTGAGGTTGCCATGAGCTGTGATGCCAGGGCACTCTACTTAGGGTGACAGAGTAAGATTCTGTCTCAAAAGGGGGAAAAAAAAAAAGAAAAATTATTGGGCGTGGTGGGAGGCACCTGCTACTCAGAGGCTGAGGTAGGAGGGTCACTTGAACCCAGGAGTTTGAGGTTGCTATGAGCTAGGCTGATGTCATGGCACTCTAGCGTGGGCAACACAATGAGACTCTGTCTCAAAAAATAAATAAATAAAATAAAAAATGAGCATAATGATTTAGCAAGTGTGTGCAAATGATGGAACTTTTCCATTTATAATAGATATGTGTTTATGAGAAATGTTTTCACCTATTATTAAATAATCATTTCAAAAGAAACCAAAATTACATGCAGCCCTTTAAATCCTAGCACAAGTTGTTAAATCAAAATTTGTGAAATTATTGAAACATATTATTGTATGTACAATTTAATTATTATTACACTTCTAATGAGAATCATGTTTTTTGAAAATACCATTGCCCAATAAAATATTTTAAAATATTATCTTTTATTATATTACTGCAAATTCCACTATTTTTGCATTTTAAATGTACATGACATGATAGTACATGTGTGTAATTTAAAAGTAAATAAATCAGCCTGGTATGGTGGCTCATACCTGTAATCCCAGCATTTTGGAAGGCAAGGCAGGAGGATTGCTTGAGCTGAAGGGTTTGAGAACAGTCTGAGAAAGCTTGAAACTCCTGCCCTATTAAAACTTGAACAATTCACTGGGTGTGGTGGCGGGCACCTGTAGTCCCAGCTACTCAGGAAGCTGATGCAAAGGGATTGTTTGAGATTTCTGTGAGCTAGTCTGACACCATAGCACTGTAGCCTGGGCAACACAGTGCATCTCTCTCTCAAAATAAGCAGATAGATAGATAGATAGATAGATAGATAGATAGAGAGACAGACAGACAGACAGACAGACAGTAAGTATACAAATGTTGCAGTTTATCTTTGAACATTTTACCATTTTTTATTTATGGAGTATGGTATCCAAAACTTTTGGAGACCATTTTTCTGGAATATCAAGGGTCTTCTTTAGTATCTTCCATTCATGTCTTTGTATTTCTTTCTTTCTTTCTTTTTTGAAATGGTCTTGCTCTGTGGTCCCAGCTAGAGTGCAGTGGCATCATCATAGTTCACTGTCACATCAAATTCCTGGGCTCAAGCGATCCTGTTGGCTCAGCCTCTTGAATAGCTGGGACTATTCTGCCATACTTGGCTCATTTTTCTATTTTTTTGTACAGATCGGGCTCTTGGTTCTCAAATTATTCTCCCACCTCTGCCTCTCAGAAGTGCTGGGGTTACAGGTAGGAGTCACTGCAACTGGTGGCCATTGCATTTCTGATTGCCCATGGATGAAAAGAACATAGAACAGGAATATAGTTAGGCTTTTCATGGATAAAAGAGCTGGGACTTGGCTTAGATTTATTTCCTGGTAGATCACTTGCAGATGATATTGTTAGAGTCTATTTTAAAAAACTGTAACATAAATGTTTATATATGGTGTTTTTATGAGAAATCTGTTTAGCATACACCACGAAGGCTAGCACGTTTCTGAATAGGTCACCTTTTTCTTTTATAGTCTAGAATTGATATTTTGCTCTTCATCTTGATAATAGACCATGAAATAAGGAAAACCCAGGAAAAATAATTCTTACTTAATTCTACTTTTTTTTTGTTTTGTTTTTTTGGCCGGATGTTGTGGGAAACATTGTCAAGGAAAGCTAGCTGCCCTTCGTCCAGCAGAGTTTCCTGGGTGTTCAGGAAGAGAACTCACTTTTGTTTATTATTCTTGCTTTCTGGGAAAGCAGAGAGGGAGCATTTGAGTACCATTACATTTCAGCCTTGTGGCGTGTGATAAGTGCATCATTTTAACAGCGGCACGTGCTAGTAGGTAAAAGTATCCTTCGGTAAGTGGAATGAAACCTGACTGAATTGTACACTGAAGCAATTTAGGCCTTTTATGCCACTCACTATTGGAGAATTCCACTATAAGCAACTTCTACAGAGAAGAATCCCATAGAAAAGCATGCTTGTGGGGAGTACTTGATGTGGCAATACAGTCTTGACATGCTAGCCTCTTAAAACAAACTTACCAGAAATTTTCCCTTGATATTACAGCTATTATAAAATCAGAAACTACAAATGCTAAACTAACATAGACGAAGTGTGTTATCTTTGTAGTAGAAGGTCATGGAAATAAAAAGAAATGCCCTTAGAAAATATTTCCCATTCACACTTTAGTGCTTTTATGATTTTCTATAATATATTTAAATAAGTGCTATAGTTCACCCTATGCACATTTTATTTATTTATTTATAGGTCTTCCCATCACCCAAATGGTGCTCAAGGTAACCATTATGTTGGTGTATCCTCTTTCCCTCCTCCCTCCTTTCCCTGAGTTGTTGTCCACTGAGTTTTACTTCCCTCTGTTCACTTGTGTGCTCATCGGCTAGTTCCAACTTTGTGGTCAGTACATGGGGTGTTTGGTTTCTATCCTTCTGATACTTCACTTTGGACAATGGTCTCCAGTCACTGTAGACATATTTTATAACATAGTTTTGCCCACATTATCATTTCATCAATTGAGTATGTTAAATTATTATTATTGTTATTTGTATCCTCCCTTACCTCTGGTCTTTTTAGGGCAGTTAATTACAGGAATATGTATTACTGTAGTTTGAGCAGGAGGCTAGTGGGTGAAGTTACTCATTGGAGATGTTTCTTCGAAGAAAGGGATAGAGACACTGAAGAAGGAATCGGAGTTTGAGGAGAAAAGAGGAAGAGGATTCTGCTTACAGGTGGGGAATAGAAACTGAGAGATTTCAAAGAAAGAGGAAAGAGATGAGGGCTAGGAGGAAAAGGCCTTTAAAGATGCGTTGTGTTGTCTATTACATAACGCCTCTCTTGGCCGTCACGCAAAACCTCGGGTAAAATTCAGCTGTTGCCCAATGCTTTCAGAACATTTATATTTGTTTGTTTGTGATTTGGGATATAAGCATGTGGCTGGCTTTAAAGTGTCAAGGGGTTCGAAAAAAGGGAACCCTTTGAGAGTTTTGGTTAGAATAAGCAAAGGAGTACTCAGAGGCTGAAGGTGAGGTTGACTGGTTTGCTCTGGTAGGAAAGAATGTTTTATTATGGATAGCGTTAAGAATTTTCTGTGTATGGTGATAACAAAAAGTGGACTGGTTTACATTATGTTTTACTCATAATGCCCTCTTACCTCAGGCTCTTAGGCAGTCTGCCTTACCTCTCCTCCTGCCTTGATGTAGAAAGAAGTCAATGGTTATAATTTATTATTCAATTTTTAATTTTTTTTTTGAGACACAGTCTCACTCTATAATCCTGAGTAGAGTACCATGTCCTCATAGCTGACAACAACCTCATGCTCCTGGACTCAAGTGATCATCTTGCCTCATCTTCCTTAGTAGCTGGGACTACAGGTGATTGCCACAACATTGGGCTATTTTTTCTATTTTTTTTTTTTTTTTTTTTTTGAGACAGAGCCTCAAGCTGTCACCCTGGAGTGAGTGCCATGGCATCACAGCTCACAGCAACCTTCAATTCCTGGGCTCAAGCGAGTCTCTGGCCTCTGGCTCCCAAATAGCTGGGACTACAGGCGTCCACCACAATGCCCAGCCATTTTTTGGTTGCAGCCGTCATTGTTGTTTGGCGGGCCCAGGCTGGATTCGAACCCGCCAGCTCAGGTGTGCGTGGCTGGCGCCTTAGCCCGTTGAGCCACAGGTGCCGAGCCATAGTTTTTCTATTTTTAATAGAGATGGAGGTCTCACTCTTATTCCAGACTGGTCTCAGACTCCTGAGGTCAAGCATTCTACTGTCCTATGATGTCCAGAGTGCTAGGATTACAAGAATGAGCCACCTCACCCTGCCAGCAGTAGCTATTTATTTATTTACTTTTTTGAGACAGAGTCTCACTATGTCACCCTTGGTAGAGTGCTGTGGCATCACAACTCACAGCACCCGCAAACTCTTGGGCTCAAGCTATTCTCAGCCTCCCAAGTACCTGGGACTACTGGTACCTGGCACAGTGCCTGGCTATTTTTTTTGTTGCAGTTGCCCTATTGTTTAGCAGACTCTGGCCAGGTTTAAACCCACCAGCCCCAGTGTATGTGGCCTGTGCCCTAATCACTGAGCTAGGGGCACTGAGCCCAGCAGTTGTAATTTAAAATAAGGCAAATGTAGCGATTTCAGTCAGAAGCTTGTCACTCTTTTTTACAGATCTCTTGTATCCATTTAGAAGGCATTGAAGGTACTTAAGTGGCCAATGCACTTTGAAGTCCCTGGTGACCTGGTGACTTTGCTCTTAATTTGTAGCTGTTTTTTTGTTTGTTTGTTTGTTTTGAGACAGAGTCTCACTTTGTGGCCCTCCCTAGAGAGCTATGGCATCATAGCTCACAGAAACCTCCAACTCTTGGGCTCAAGAAATTATCTTGCCTCATCCTCCCTAGTAGCAAGGACTACAAGTGCCTGTCACAATGCTCGGCTGTTTTTAGAGATGAGGTTGCACTCTGGCTTAGGCTGGTCTTGAACCTGTGAATTCAGGCAATCTACCAACCTCGGCCTCTGAGACTCCTGGCATTACAGGTGTGGCATTACAGGAGCCACCATGCCCAGCTGTAGCTGTTCTATCTATACTCAGTAATGTAAGGTAGCTCCTGAAATTTCTGTCCATCTTCTGGTAAATGAAATTCCTGCACACTATTTCTGATCATGTGTGAGAATAGGATTTTATTTTTTAGTTTTTGTCCTTTGTTTTTCATCTCTGTCTTCTTCTTATTCTCATTTTACTCCTGCCTGTCCTTTTTACTGGCTCTACTTTCCATACCTGTTAACAGGGATTGTTAGAGAACAGGGCAGTTGTGATGGGATACCCAGCACCCAGGGATGAACATCCTGGTTCTGTTCTCTTCACTGCTGCTCAAACTCAAGTTCAATGAGTTTCCATCATCTGTTTTCTTTCTTGGGGCAATTAATAGAGTGAGGAAAAAGGAGAGCACACGGGAAAATGGGTACTCGAAGACACCACCATGAAGGTAAGGCCACAAATGTTCAGTTAGTCTTTTGTTTCTAATTTTCAGTCTTTCTCTTTCACTGGTCTATGCTTGTAGAATATTCATGTGAAATTAGATATCTTAGTGGCTTGCTTGTTTTCCTGAAACTTAGATTTCCTCAGTAGTAGATAACTGATGAATTGCTAAAGCCAGAGTTCTGCTGATAATTTTGTCATTCTAGTTACAATATTGTAAGGAGGAGGGCTGGGTGAGGTGGGTCATGCCTATAATCCTAGCACTTGAGGAGGCTGAGACAGATGGATTGCTTGAACTCAGGAGTTAGAGACCAGTCTGAGCAAGAGTGAGACCCTGTCTCTACTGAAAAAAACAAAAACAGGGCGGCGCCTATGACTCAAAGGAGTAGGGTGCTGGTCCCATATGCTGGAGGTGGCAGGTTCTAACCCAGCCCTGGCCAAAAACTGCAAAAACAAAAACAAATACAAAACTGAGATAGGAGGATGGCTTGAGCTCAGGAGTTTGAGGTTGCTGTGAGTGAGCTCTGATGACACTATGGCACTCTACCAAGGGTAACAGAGTGAGAGTCTGTTTAAAAAAAAAAAAAAAAAGAAGGAGGCTAGGTGTGGTGGCTCATGCCTGTAATCCTAGCACTCTGGGGGGCAGAGGCAGGTGGATTGCCTGAGCTCACAGGTTTGAGACTAGCCTGAGCCAGTGAGCCATACCGAGACCTTGTCTCTAGAAATAGCCAGGCCTTGTGGCGGGTGCCTGTAGTCCCAGCTACCTGGGAGGCTGAAGCAAGAGAATTGCTTGAGCTCTGGAGTATGAGGTTGCTGTGAGCTGTGATTCCACAGCACTCTGTCGAAGATGACAAAGTGAGACTCTGTCTCAAATAAAACAAAACAAAAAAGGAAAAATAAAAAATGGAGAGGAAAGAGCTAGTGACAAGGAAACACAAATTTCTTCCTCACAGGGACTTTTATGTCCCTTGAGCTGTGTAGTGTGTTGTTTCCTTCTTTACATTTGTTAAGCTGCTACTGGACAGTCCTGGCCATTGGTAGTGTACCCTAGCTCTTCTGATGGGATTTCACTGAGCTCACATATGGAGGTGGGTGTAGATGGTAGTGGCATGAAGCTTATGCCTGGGTTGCCAAGGGCACAGCTATTTTCTGTCTTCATGGCAAACTTTGGGATATTTTTGACCATATGTAAACAACTATGAACCTTCGCTAAGGTAGACTTCTTCAAAGGACCAAATAGTAAATATATCAGACTTTCCAGGCAACATGCTGCGTGGGACAACTAGCCAACTTTGCTGCTAAAGTGCAAAAGCAGCCACAGATAATCCACAAACAAATGAGTGTGGCTATGTTCAAATAAGATTTATTTATGAACTCTGAATTGCATGTAAGTTTCATGTCACTAAATCTTATTATTCTTTTAATTTTTTCCCAATCATTTACCAACTTAGAAACCATTCTTTTTTTTTTTTATAATTTTATTGAATCATAATTCTGTACATTGGTGCAATCATAGGGCACGATTCATATACATTCAGAAATGTTTTGATCGTACTGTTACAGATAGCCTTCATGGCATTTTCTTGATCACTATA
>CAUYON010102180.1:0-16653 GCA_963573935.1 Arctocebus calabarensis | reverse complement strand
TGAAACCATTTTCAGCTGCTCAGGTTGGTGTAGAATGTGCTGCTTCCATTGTAGACATCCAGTGTACTGAGCACAGCAGTTCCTTTCCTGATCCTTCTAGACTCCTCTGCTCCCATCTCAGTTTATTGTTTAAAAAATGACCCCAGGGGCGGCACCCATGGCTCAGCGAATAGGGCGCCGGCCCCATATACCGAAGGTGGCGGGTTCAAACCCAGCCTCGGCCAAACTTCAAATCAAAAAAATAGCCAGACATTGTGGACGCCTGTAGTCCCAGCTACTTGGGAGGCTGCAGCAAGAGAATCACCTAAGCCCAGGAGTTAGAGATTGCTGTGAGCTGTGTGACGCTACGGCACTCTACCGAGGGCAATAACGTGAGACTCTGTCTCTAAAAAAAAAAAAAAAAAAAAAAATGACTCCAGTAGTTACCCTCCTACTTACATAATCGTAGTTGTAAAGTAGTTAGATGCCTTTTAGCTAATTAGAATAATAAGGTTTTTTTGTTTTGTTTTTGTTTTTTAGGTTGCAATTTGTTTATATGGATCCTAGGAAACTATTAGCAAATTATTATTTTGTGTGTTTATTTACATGACATAATAGAACATATATTGATATATAAAGCATGTACTTTGGCTCGGCGCCTGTGGCTCAACAGGCTAAGGCGCCAGCCACGTATACCTGAGCTGGTGGGTTCGAATCCAGCCCTGGTCCACCAAACAACAATGACAGCTGCAACCAAAAATGGCCAGGTGTTAATGGTGGGCGCCTGTGGTCCCAGCTACTTGGGAGGCTGAGGCAGGAGAATCGCTTGAGCCCAGGAGTAGGAGGTTGCTGTGAGTGGTGATGTCATAGCACTCTACCCAAGGCAACAGCTTGAGGCTCTGTCTCAAAAAAAAAAGGCATGTACTTTATGTCACTGTTAAATGGTCCTTCGTTTGAAATGGCCTCAAATTGGCCATTGGAGATTTAAACATCTTCATGTACTAAGTTCTGATGGTCTCTCTAGGTTAGGATACAAGGGACGATGAGTTTGGAATTGTTAACTTTTATTTTATGTAGTTTGAAATATTCCTGTGGTTATTGATAGGAATCTTTTGGTTGGTTGGCTATATAACATTTTTTAAAATTCCATAGTGATAATTTCAACAGAAAAGATTGATTTAAAGACCTCATAGATATATATTGTAACACTTGAACACTAAGTATTTTTTATGT
This sequence comes from Arctocebus calabarensis, assembly GCA_963573935.1. NCBI lineage: Eukaryota > Metazoa > Chordata > Mammalia > Primates > Lorisidae > Arctocebus > Arctocebus calabarensis. The sequence goes on along the minus strand of CAUYON010102180.1, from coordinate 15,441 downwards.
TTATATTATGAAAGGGCAGTGATTTTTAGTTTAATCATTTTTCCTTCAGTAAGACATGTATTTTACCAATGATTGTAGAGATTTTAGCAATTACAGCTTTGATAGAATTTAAATTGTGCCTGTGCATATATCTAAAGGTATTTTAAACATCTTTTAGTGTTAAAAATTGTGGAGAAATTTTTTACTTTTTTTTTTTTTGTTGCAGTTTTTGGCCGGGACTGGGTTTGAACCCGCCACCTCTAGTAGGGCCAGCGCCCTACTCCTTTGAGCACAGGCGCTGCCATGGAGAAATTTTTTATAACAACTTGTGAAAATATGGTATTTTACATGAGTCATAAATGACTTGAACATAAACAGCATGTAATTCCAAACTGAGATCTCTACTTCAAAGCTTTTTCTTACTTTAATTTTTCCCATCTTGCTTTAACTTTCTAGGCTTCCTTAGGAAAGGAAGGGGTATACCAGTGACCACATCCAAACAGTTTGAGAACCTGTTCCTGAGATTAATTTTTTCTTAGGTCACCGTTAAGATGGACATTAAAGAGTGTTGCCCGTAGAGGGTTTGATTTTCTCAAACTTGTGAAGTTCATAAATTGCAGAGGTGGATGCTAGTTGAGACGATGTAGAGATTTTTCTAATTTCTTTTCAGTCTTCCTTTGTAGTACTTTTTCTTAACCCCTCATCTGACTTTTGTTTCATTTTTCCATATTTGCTGGCACTATCTTGAGTAGACTTTGGCCCCAAGACCGTGTGACTTATTTTTGGATTCCAGTGGGGTATTTTCACCAAAGAAGGTTGGTTTTTAAAAAAGATTTTAGAAATATTAGAGTTAAACGAAGAAGATTTTTAGAAGATGTTTATATTATTGAGTATCAGTAATTTTAATTTATTTTAATTAGATAAAGACTAATAAACTCAAGGTAATAACTGGGACCCTGGAAGAACTGATGGAAATTGTAGATGGAAAATGGCAGAGGGTGTGGGGACACTGTAATAAAAGTAAATGAAAAATTAAATCTTTCTTGAGTCCAGGCGTTTATAAAAATTAACTGATCCAAAGAATCAGCCTATCTTAATTTTTCCTTTGTGTTTTGACTTTATCAAGAATTGGGTCTTGTTCTTTATCATGTATTTTTATTTATTTATTTATTTTTTGAGACAGAGTCTCACTATGTCGCCCTTGGTAGAGTGCTGTGGCGTCATAGCGCACAGCAACCTCCAGCTCTTGGGCTTAAGCGATTCTCTTGTCTCCTCCCAAGCCACTAGGGACTACAGGCACCCACCACAATGCCCAGTTTTTTTGGTTATAGTTGTCATTGTTGTTTGGCAGGCCTGGCGTGTGCTCGAACCTGCCACCTTCGGTGTATGTGGCTGGCACCCTAGCCTCTAAGCTGCAAGTGCCGAGCCATCATATTTTATTTTTAAATGGAACGTATTGGTGAAGGTTAGGGTGGCCTGAAGAGAATGTTTTCTCTTTATTGTGGATTTGCAACTGGGAATGAAAGACATCCCTCTTTAGGCAGTGTAGGGAGTTGGAGAAGCCTGACTTCCATAAGCCCCTGTTGTAGCCACAGCCCTTTCACAGTGCCTTGCTCTGAATTCCTAATCTGTAACCTTTTTCAGACCCCACATCTTGTTAACCTCAATGAAGACCCACTGATGTCTGAGTGCCTGCTTTATTACATCAAAGATGGAATCACAAGGTACATTTCTTGTTTTGGTTACTTGTTTTGGTAACTTAGCTGAGCTAGTTAATGCACTTTTTCTCCATGATACCTTCAATAAATTTTTTCCTTTTAACAACGTAAACGAATTCATTAGGAAATTTATTTTACTGGTGTCTTTTTATAATGCTATATGAGTTACGTTGGCGAATCATTCTTCCTCGGCTTTTTATTCTGATGTAGGGAGGCTGTTCATATATGAGAACAGAATTTGCAGTTGAAAGCTTCTGATACAAAAAAGCAATACCTTTCTTGTACATACCAAAGGATAGTCTTTGAGAAAAAGAATTTCATTGTTTATGGTGGTTTTTGTTTCTGAATTTCCCTGGGAAATGCTTTCTCCTGTGTTTAGGGTTGGCCAAGCAGATGCTGAGCGGCGCCAGGACATAGTGCTGAGTGGGGCTCACATTAAAGAGGAGCATTGTGTCTTCCGCAGCGAGAGAAGCAACAGTGGTGAAGGTAAGAGTCCTCCTCTGAGCTTCTTAAACAGCCTTTTCATTTGTATATGAGAAATCCTTCACACTTGGTATTCCTTGTCTCTGTCAGTGGTACTTCTTGTGCAACCTAATATTAAAAAGTGAAGAAACCTGGGCTGCTTATAAATGCAGGGATGGACATAGCTACTTTACATGAAAATAGTCTGGACAAAAGGAGCCCTTTTGTTGCTGCCAACAACCGAGCGGGACATAGGCAATTAGGCTTGGTCTTGAATGTTAATTATTATATAGAAAAGAAAGAAAAGAATAAATATCCTGGGTCATAGGCAATTCAAAGGACCTCAAGTCTTAACCCAGTAGAATTGATTTTTATTTAAAAGGGAAGGAAAAGTAGATCTTGATTTTTGCCCAGATTATTAATGAGACAATAATCTAATCGTATTCTAGTGCAGTATAATTAATTCCTTCCTTAATCAAAATATTAGCATTATCAATTTCTTGTTATTATCTGTATCATACTTGAACGATTTCTGGTGGTTTACAGTTTATTGGTCCAGTTGTCAGATATCACCAAGCTAGTAATTATAATCTTCTGAGGTTTCTCAAGTTCAATTCTATCTGAGCCATAATCCCAAATAGCCTCTTATATTGGAACTAATGCCTAAAAATGTGCTGCTTCAGTTATGTGATTGACTGAAGGAATTTATTCTGGTTACCATGAATCCCGATCGTCAACTGCGTTCCATTATTTGACTCCAGTGATTTGTGATAATAACATTAGTTTGTGTTCCTCTTAGTTATCGTGACTCTAGAGCCCTGTGAGCGCTCAGAAACCTATGTAAATGGCAAGAGGGTGGCCCAGCCTGTTCAGCTGCGCTCAGGTGAGACTGGGAGAGTTTGACGTCTTCAGCAGTGTGTGCACAGGTCTTGTGTGAACAACTTCTTGACTCTTTGTTTAGAGCCTGAAGTGATAGTGAGCATCAGCGTTTTTGTTCTTATAAAACCTCCGAAGCTGTCTTTTTTGCATTATGGAGAGTAAGTTTACTACATCAGACATGATTGAAAAATGATTCCTTAATCTTTTTCTGTGTTTTGTGCTAGGAAACCGTATCATTATGGGTAAAAACCACGTTTTCCGTTTTAACCACCCTGAGCAAGCACGAGCTGAGCGGGAAAAGACTCCTTCTGCTGAAACCCCCTCTGAACCTGTGGACTGGACTTTTGCTCAGAGAGAGCTTCTGGAAAAACAAGGAATTGATATGAAACAGGAGATGGAGAAAAGGTAATAACACAAATATTCTGTGGCCCATATGCTGCCTCTTCTTGTAAACATACAGCAGCATTCGTGAAGTGGCTCTGTGAGTTCACAGTTTACTTTTTTTTTCCATCTTCTAGGCTACAGGAAATGGAAATATTATACAAAAAAGAGAAGGAAGAAGCAGATCTTCTTTTGGAGCAGCAGAGACTGGTAGGAATCCATCCTGAATCTGCTAACCGTTAGGAAGGGCAGCTTAGTCCCATACCTCCCCTGGTGCACAGATGGTCACGCCCAAGTCGCTTCTCTCACTGATACCACACACTATTCTTTCATTTCCTTAATGGAGAAAGAACTTAAGTTTCCTGGTAGCCTTAGCTGGAAAAACTGTCCATAGAGGTACTATTTTGTTCCTTTTATGTCTTAAGGTCAAATCCTTACTTTCCTTACAGCCAAGTACTTTTTGAGAAATAGAGCTTTTCTGGTAGCCTTTGCCTTTTGATAAGTGGTTTTGGAATTTGTATCAGTGATGATTCTTTTAATGATAATTACTCTGGATATTGAATTTTGTAGGAGTTTGCCTTGGTTTTGTTTCTGATCACCTGATAGTACTAATTCTCTGCTCTTGGGCTGACTTGGGGATTGTTCTTGTGCTGGGGGATTTTTTTTTTTTTTTTTTTTTAAATTAAACTGTGTCTAAAAGTGTTGCTGCACAGTTGCATGTGTTAATCCTTCTCTGTTCCCCTGCATGGAGTCTGAATTCTGAACAAGGTTCTCAGTGGCATGTTTGGGGGGCATTGGGAGCAGGGGCTGCATAGCCAGCGCAGAGGGAGAGGAGGCCTGCTTCTTCTGGGTCAAGAGGGGTTTGGGTGAGCAGCTGGAAGGTCAGTGAGAGGTCCCACTATGATACTCATGGCTTTAGCATATTATGACGTTAATTGATTTCCCATATTTGTTAGAAACTGAATCTCAGGAAAAACATAACTGGCTTGGCGCTCATAGCTCAGTGAGTACGGCACCGGCCACATATACCGAGGATGGTGGGTTCGAACCCAGCCCAGGCTTGCTAGACAACAGTGACAACTGTAACCCAAAAATAGCCAGGCATTGTGGCGGGTGCCTATAGTCCCAGCTACTCAGGAGGCTGAGGCAAAAGAATTATTTGCGCCCAAGAGTTTCAGGTTGCTGTGAGCTATGATGTCATGGCACTATACCAAGGGCGACGTAGTGAGACTCTCTCTCAAGAAAGGAAAAACATAACTAACCTTTGGGTACTGTGGAAGTGGTTTAGGAAGTTCCCATCTTTTAAGATTCATGGTCTTCTTTTAAGATAAGGAGGCATTAGGGCCGGGCTTTAAAGAGATAGGAGGCATTAAAGAGAAAGCTTGGGCACTGGCTTTTTCCCTCAGGATAAAATACAGCATGTGAATGAACTGCAGTCTTTTGGTCATACTCTGTGTTTTGGAGAGGGGGCTATTTTTAAATGGACCAGAAAAGCCCAGGACTTGAGCAAAAAGCTGGGCAAAAAGCTTTTCCAGGTCAGCTCTGTTCTCAGGCTCATCTATGGGTTAAACCAGTTAGTTAGTTATCTTGGAAATTACAGTTAAGCCCCCAAAAGAATAGATGGTAAAAATAAATCAAGTGTTTGGGGCAGGATAATAGGAGTGTTACAGATGGTCTCTTTAGGAGGCCTGCTTGGCATTTAGTTTTTAATGAAAACGGAAAGATCTAGCCATATAGAGATTAGGGGCTTGAGAGGTTTGTGATACATGAAGGAGCCTTTTATCTTAATAATGTAGTATGATCTAATAACATGCTTCTGATGATCTGAGATCAAACAAGGACAGGTGTAATTAAGCTCTATTTATTATTAACAGTTAGTGCCTTCTATTTGTATAGTGCTTTATAATTTATAAGGAGCTTTAGCATCTATCATTTTATCCCTGAAACAACTCTCTTAACAGGTGTGTATATAAGTTTATAGCTAAGGAAACCAAGACTTAAAAAATAGGGTCTTACCTGCTATTAAACACCTGATATCATGGGTCCAAGGCTTAACCTTGGCTTTTCTGACTGGCCTCAGTGTTGGTCCATTAGTTACAGCATTGCTTCTCAGCCACCTCAGTCTTGGTAACATGTAGACACTGAATGTGCAGGTCTGGATGGGGGTGTGAGAGTCAGTATTTCTAACAGGCTCCCAGGAGGCCAGTTTTGCTAATCTAGGGACCATACTCAAGTACCTAGGTATAACAGAGAAAGGATCCCTGGTATTCTCTAAAACAAGGAGTTGGTGATGATTCTGTGTCCTAGAAAGTGGATGTCTCTAAGACATACTTAGTTTCTCTGGACACATAACCTGTAGACAATCAGATTCTGATGGTCGTTTGCTCTGTGTATCTGAAAGCAAACAGGATTTCAAGAGCAACTCCTTAAAAGAAGGAAGTTGCTTTCCTCCTCAAAAGTCAGCTTTCTATTACACTTAAATTTCTTGACCGCAAGAGAAACTGATTTCTAATCCTTTAGACTGAAGAATTATGTCAGGAGCAGTACTGAATAGAAAATAACCTTTTATTACCCTGCATTGGTCAGCCCATAGGTAAATTTCTAATGCACCCTTTGAATGATCATTGAGAAGATACAAAGCAGTTGTTTTTCAGTAAATATTTAATATTTATTTTATGTAATTATTTTTACCTAAGGACACCATTAAAAAATGGATTTTACAGTAAGCTGTAATAGTGCTGCTGTACTCTCTAGTATGGGCAACAGAGCAAGATGCTGTCTCTTTAAAAAAAAAATTGGAATTCAGGCTCATACGTTTTCTATTATGATAGCTCCTCAACTGCAGCACATTTTAATGTTGTTGGGGATTCCTTTCCAGTTAGTACTCTGTTACTGTATACCTGGTCCTTTCTGTGCTTGCTTTTTTTAAATACAGTTTTAGATATCTTCTCTCTTTTACGTAAACTCTGCAGTCTCTTCAGGAGGCTTATTTTGCCTCTGGGAATTTAATGAGAACAAGGATCATTTAGTGACATGTGAATTGGCCAGACCTCAGTAGTTTTTCCTTCCCTGTAATAAATGGATCTAAATATCTGAAAATATTTTTTTTTGACATGAGATAGGATTTACATGTTGGCACATAAACTTGGCATACAAAGTTATACATATCATGGTTAGCATGTGATAGGTTGTAAAGAGAACGCATTTTACAAAGTCAATATGATAGTATTTTAAAAAGAAGGAAAATTATGGCCACTTGATTTGAATTCTTTTTAGATTTATATACACTCTTTATTTGTTTCATTTTAGAGTTTAAAGGTATAAATATTGTCTCTCAAGTATGATATTAAACCAATGATTAGAATGTCTGTAATTTCATCTTCAAAGTTTAAGAGAAAAAGATAAACAACCAGGAGAGTAATAGTTGCCAGTTATATGGGAAGAATCAAAGGGAATTTATTTACATTCTGTAAAACTCAGTTTAAATAATTACAGTTGTAAATATTTAAATTGCACATGAACTTTATGGCCACCCTGTATATATTTAGGGGAGAAAAATCTTTTCAGGAATCAGGCATACTTTTTTCTCTAATGTTTATACTAATTGTTTGTCACTTAAGATTAAACATTCTGATTTTTAAAACAAAATGGAAAGAAAATATAGTCTAGACTCTACAAATTTAGTTTTATCTGTTTTTTGTTGCTAAGTTTTCAAATAGATAGGTGTTATAAATGGGCTTAGTATTCATTTATAGGTGAATAGAAATTATGTAAATCAGAAGCAACATCTAAATTCAGTGGCCAAATGATCGTCATTATTGTTTTGTTTTATTTATTTATTTTTTTAAATTTACTGGGCAACTCTCTAAGTCAGAATATTATCATTATTGTTAGGGTTATTATTTTGTTCCTTTGAAAGCGACTATACATACAAATCTCAGGTCTAGAAAGCAAGATATTATTTATCAGTTTCAATTCCTTTAAAAAAAAAAACCTCCTTCTAGATATGTATTAATATTAAGTAACAATATTTTCGTTTACTAGACTGTCTGAAACTACTTATCAAGTGAATATTTTCTTTTCCCAGTAACTTTTATTTCCTGAATATTCTTTCTAATCCTGTCCTTTATATCAAATTCTAAATCCAACATTGTTTTCATAAATATTCATGGTATCAAGATTGCTTATGTTAATTAAGAATAATTGGATGTTATCCAGATAGCCCTTGAAACTACATTTTTGTGAAAAGATTTTTTTTTTTTTTTTAAGAGTCTCACTTTATCACTCTTGGTAGAGTGCGGTGGCATCACAGCTCACAGCAACCTCCAGCTCTTGGGCTTAGGTGAGTCTCTTGCCTCAGCCTCCCAAGTAGCTGGAACTACAGGCACCCACCACAACCCCCATCTATTTTTTGTTGCAGTTTGGCCGGGCCTGGGTTCGAACCTGCCACCTTCCGCATATGGGGCTGGTGCCCTACTCACTGAGCCACAGGCACTGCCCTGTTTTTTTTTTTTTTTTTTGCAGTTTTTGGCCGAGGCTGGTTTTGAACCCACCACTTCCGGCATATGGGGCTGGTGCCCTACTCCTTTGAGCCACAGGCACTGCTCTGTTTTTTGTTTTTTTTTGAGACAGTTTCATTCTGTTGCCCCAGGTGAGGGTGCCCTGGCATCAGCCTAGCTCACAGCAACCTTAAACTTCTGGGCTGAGGTACTTCTCCTGCCTCAGCCTCCCCAATAGCTAGGACTACAGGCCTGTGCAACAATGCCCAGCTAAGTTTTTCTATTTTTAGTAGAGATAGGGGTCTCAATTTTTCTCAGACTGGTCTCCAGCTCCTGAGCTTAAGGGATCGTCCTGCCTAGGCTTCCCAAAGTGTTAAGATTACAGGTGTGAACCACAGCGCCTGGCTCTAAGTAAAGTTTTTTTAAAAAGGTAATGGTGCAAAGACAGCTGGAGAGACAGAGTTGAGATGCATTTTAAAGTATACCCATTTTTCATAAGCAGAATATAGTCTCTGTGTTTATTGGAAGAGTGACAAGTATTTGACAAGTGATAGTCTTCAAATGGCTAAACAGTTACAAGCTTCTAGGTAGAAGACATCTTTAAACTGAATTTGTTAAAATATTACTTGGGGAATTTTTAATTATTTGCCTAGCTTAATTTTTGTTGTGGTAATTTATTTCCAGAATTTTGGACGTGAGGTATTTATTAGCTTAAGTGTGTGAAAGACAAAAATAAACCACACCCACTATAAGGATCCCTTTTTTAATGCTTCCTTCTTATCTGAATAACAAACTTGAATTGAGCACTTGAAATAGATTTGTTTAACGTGAAAAAAAAAATAGCCAATCCAGTATTTGCTCATGGGAAGACTAATTGCAAAACCATCTTATCTTATAGAAAAAAAGTGATTGATAAGAGCCTCACCTGTTCTGCTGATAGAGATTCTTAGCACTTCTAACTATCGTCTCTGTTTGACTGCCTCTTTTTCTACATTCTTATCTTCTAACTTTTTTCTAGGGCTGCTCTTTTTAGTAAAGCTAAACAAAACTTGGCGTCCTACAGCCTTACTAACCTTTGTTAATCTGCCTGCTCGTCACATCTTTGTATGGCATCTGTGCTCACTCATGGGGAAGAGAGATTCTGGAAGAAGCAACAGCAATAACCAAGGCAAATGTTGGGAAGTGGCTGCATGGGTTGTTAGCATGTGTGGGGTCGAGGCTTTGCTTCATTTTCTTGAGGTAGTGGAGATATTATAACATACCATTTGGCTAATTTCATGTGACCTTAGAGTGAGAGACTCACCCCTTTGTCAGTCCTATTTAGAAATTTGATGGCAAATTTCATCACTTAAGCCAGAAAGTGGAAATTAATTTGGGTTAGGGATAAACAAATCTTTATATTTAATTTACATATGCATATGTTTTAATAGACTTCCACTTTATTGAGGGGTATTTTTGGTTTTTAGTTTTTTTAGTTCTGTTTTTAAATTTGGTTAAGGCTTTTTTACTTGCTTTTTCTTCAATTTGATTTTCCTTTTTTACATTTTAATTTTGGTTATTTTGGGGCCATTTTTTGATTTTGTTTTTCCAAAGGACGCGGATTCTGATAGCGGGGACGATTCTGACAAGCGGTCGTGTGAAGAGAGCTGGAAACTGATTACTTCTCTCAGAGAAAAGCTACCTCCTAGCAAGTTGCAAACCATTGTTAAAAAATGTGGTCTCCCCAGCAGTGGGAAGAAACGAGAACCAATTAAAATGTATCAGATTCCCCAAAGAAGGCGCCTGAGTAAAGATTCCAAATGGGTCACAATCTCAGATCTTAAAATTCAGGCTGTCAAAGAGATTTGCTATGAGGTTGCTCTCAATGACTTCAGGCACAGTCGGCAGGAGATTGAAGCTCTGGCCATTGTCAAGATGAAAGAGCTTTGTGCCATGTATGGCAAGAAGGACCCCAATGAGCGGGACTCCTGGAGGGCAGTGGCCAGGGATGTCTGGGACACTGTTGGTGTTGGAGATGAGAAGATAGAGGATGTGATGGCCAGTGGCAAAAGTGTCACCGATGTAGATGACCTGAAGGTTCATATAGATAAACTGGAAGATATTTTGCAAGAAGTTAAAAAACAAAATAATATGAAAGATGAGGAGATAAAAGTTTTAAGAAATAAAATGCTCAAAATGGAGAAGGTCTTGCCACTGATTGGATCTCAGGAACAGAAAAGCCAAGGAAGCCTCAAGGCAAAGGAGCTTCTTGGAGCTGGTGTCGGTGGCCCTGATGAGAGTGATGGAAGTAAAGGAGACCGAGGAGAACTTGGGAAGGAAGAACGCGTTTCCCAGCTGATGAATGGGGATCCTGCTTTCAGACGGGGTCGTCTACGTTGGATGAGGCAAGAGCAAATTCGGTTTAAGAACCTGCAACAGCAGGAGATAACAAAGCAGCTTCGAAGGCAGAATGTACCTCACAGGTTCATCCCTCCTGAGAACCGGAAGCCCCGCTTCCCCTTTAAGAGCAACCCTAAACACAGAAACTCTTGGAGTCCTGGGACACACATCATCATAACAGAAGATGAGGTCATAGAGCTTAGAATTCCAAAAGATGAAGAAGGAAGGAAAGGAAATAAAGAGGAGAGCCAAGAAAAAGGAGGTAAAGCAGCTTCTAAGGATCTCCAGTTACCATCGGGCTTTCAGGGCACGCGAAGTCAAGATCACATCCAAGTTAGCAAGCAGCAAATTAATAACCAACAACAGCCACCTCAGTTACGTTGGAGAAGCAATTCTCTCAATAATAGCCAACCCAAAAGTACACGCTGCCAGGCATCTGCCTCCTCAGAATCATTAAATTCCCACAGCAGTCACCCCACTGCTGATCTGCAGACTTTTCAGGCGAAACGCCACATTCATCAACACCGTCAGTCTTACTGTAATTACAACACTGGAGGTCAATTAGAGGCCGGTGCAGCCATTTCCTATCAGAAGCAGACTGACAAACCCAGCCACTGTAGCCAGTTTGTGACACCTCCACGAATGAGGAGACAGTTCTCAGCACCCAATCTCAAAACTGGTCGAGAAACCACAGTATAAATAAATGACTGGACAAACTTGAAATTGTGGGGGAGGAAACAGGCAATGTCAGCTCATGATTTGTGTTGGTTCTACCCTTGGCCTTGAGTACCTACTATTTACGTGACTGATTTTATATTATTAAGGCAAAACACTGGTAAACATTGCAACACCTCCCTTTTGCTTGTGTACCATAAATGGGCAGTTTCTGGAATTTTGGAGAAAACATTGAGACCTCTTTTATTTTCTGAGACTTTCCTCCTTTCTTGGTGCCTATGTAATTAATATACTTACTTACACAGAGTTGTCTTGGTGTAAGTTTGTTATGTTTTTATAGTGCCTATAATTAACCTGACATCCAGAAAGACCTGCCTCTTAGTTTATGTAGACATTCAAAAGGGGAATTTGGTATGTAGAGTTAAATGTCTATTCTCCATAAATGTTAGAAATTGGTTCAAAAATAATAACATAAAACTGTGTGGACATGGCTTTGGATTTCTCATCCATGTCTTTCTTTAGATATAATTAGAATTTTCATAAGCCAAAACTAAATGTCTTTGACATATTTTGCAGTACACAGCTTGGCATCTTCCACAGAACTTCCACATCTTATTTTATTCTATATTTTGCATAGAGCTGATTTAATAGTTTTTTTCTTTTGAACGTATCAGAATATGTATGAAATTTGTCATAAGACTGAAATCTATAAATTGGCACTGTGTCTGGGTTTCTGTTTGTGGTTTGCTTTTTGAAGTTTAATTTACCATTCGACACATATATGAACACAGAATGAACTGTTCACCAAAATCATGCCAACAGAAATACCAACAAAGAACTTACACAAGTGCTTCAAGCAGTGTGTATAAGTGTATAAGGAGATTGGTTGGTGGGACATGGGGAGGAAGCTACGGCATATGGCTCTGTGCTGCTTTTTTCTAGAGTTAATGAAATAATGAAATAAAAGTTAACTTGGGGTTGGGAATGAAGGAAATGATGTGTAATAAACTATCTTCAGCTAGCAGCAGTAATGCTCAGATGCTTGAGCAAGGCAAGTGAAGTCCTGATGTATACTCACCGTGTCAATACCTCACTTCACTGTGTTGCAGTCTTACTTTGCCTCGTTGGAGAACACACTTAAAAAGATGGATTTTAATGAGAAGGAAAGAATAGTTTTCTGCATCCTTCTTCATCTCTTGAACTTGTCAGAAACTTTTCTGAGAGGCAGTGTGAAGAGACGGAGATTACTGAGGTTGCCTGACTTCATGTTGTGGAAGATTCCTAACTCACAGAAAACCGTCTGTCGAACACTTTTCTTCCAAATGGCATGGAAAACTGCAGCCAAGATAGCAGTTAGCGTTCCAGGAAGTCTTAAAGATTGAGATTATGTGATTTTTTTTTCCTTTGTGTGTGGGCACTATGCTTTATTAGAACACATTATTTTTAATCATAGAATTTTTTCTTTGCTTCTAGAAGTACTTTAGAAAGTGGCTCCCAATTAACTTTGCTTTCCTCCTTAAAAAAGAGAAGCATCGAGGGATGTTTTTGCATTCATAGCCAGAACAGTTCTGGTCTTTGGCTGAGGTTTTATGGTAAATTACACCTGGGTGGGTGCCGTCCATAGTGGTTGGCTGGAGAGGAGAGAGCACAGCCTCCTGAGCCGTGTGCCTTGGACGTCTCCATAGGCTGCTTCAGTCACTTCAGTGCGTCTCCTGCACACCCCTCTTGTCCTCCTTTTTTTCTTCTTCAGACATAAATGTGCTAACTCTTCCTCTTCTTGCCAAATGAAATTTATTTTCTAAGATTAAAAATAATTACTCAGTTTTCAACTCTGTAACAAAACTGGGCTCTCCTTTCCCTAACTTTAGCTAACACAGACTAGACTCATCTATTCTCGTTTTTATGGTGGCCTTTTAATCTTGTTAGGGACAGGTGCCTCCCTTCCCTACTGAATTGGATTGAGTTACTCTCCTGGTGATCAGGTGACACCTTAGAATGAAGAGTTATATAATATTCTCATTTATAAATGTGGACCGTGGTAAGGACTATGTCCACAGTGATACCCCAAAGAACTAGGCTTATTTATGTTTGTGCTTCATTTGCTCATACAGGCGTTTTCATGTTACTGAAATGTTTAGGTGTCTAAAGGAGCCCTTAATTTCCTAGATAACCAGGAAGAAATTAACCAAGGTTTGATTGACTGCTGTGTTTGTCCCTCCATGCATTTCAGAACACAGGCTTATTTTGAAAGATATCTTTAAATAAATACACATAAAATTGCTTTGTTGACTCTCTTACAAAATAAGGAAATAGTGTCATGTTTTTGTGAGCTCTTGGTATAACCCATATTACTTTTTAATTTTTTTTTCATGACTGGTATCTCTCCCTAAGCTTAAAAATACTGCAAGACTGGCTCGGCTCATAGCATGGTGGTTACGGTGCCAGCCACATACACTGAGGTTGGCGTGTTCAAACCTGGCCTGGGCCTGTTAAACAACAATGACAGCTGCAACAAAAAATAGCCAGGTGTTGTAGTGGGGCATCTGAAATCCCAGCTACTCGGGAGGCTGAGGCAAGAGAATCACGTAAGCCTAAGAGTTTGAGGTTGCTATGAGCTGTGACATTACGGCACTCTACTGAGGGCAACATAGTGTGAATCTGTCTCAAAAAAAAAAAAAAACTGTAAGACCAAAAAGAAGTGGTCAAAATTAAACCATTATTATATTATTGAAGTGTTCTTAACTATCATTATAGTGAAATAAAAAAAGTACTTATGCTTTTGAAATTATATAATGATCTGACATTAATGGGAATATAGAGGGGTCCTAATTAATTGGAATAGTTTAACAGACCAATATAGTATTCCTTAAAGAGTTAAAGATACACTGTTTTCTAGTACGTCTAAACCGAAGGGCCTATCCTTTATTCTTGCTTCCAGTTCTTTTTAGCACAGCAAATTGTTTCTCCTTTCCTGGTAATACAATGAATGGGAATTGTTTATTACATTGAAATGACCTTTTATGCTTTAGATGCAGGTTGATGCTGCAAAAAAACAAAACACTGAGTCTGTCACACTGATGTCTACAATAAAGGCTATCATACCACTTGAAGTTACATAGCCTTCCTGTGGTCAGCTGCTGCCTCAGTGCCTTCCTGGTCCTTTGTAGACTTGCCTTAATGATTTCTACAAAAGACAGGAGGAAAGGAAGCTGCCTGACAAAAGAAACCTTAGGCACAGTGCAAAACAAGCATTTGTTCTTTATCATCAGAGCCAAAATTATTATAAGTAACATTTGTAATTTGTCCTGTTTATGTCATCTTTTTCAGATTTTAAAATCTGTTCTAGATACTTCATTTGAACCACTTTTGGTTGTGAAATGTGTTGGGTTTTCTCTCATCATTACTGTAAAAAGAAATTTTGAATCTTTTTGTTAACGAACTGTGGATTCCCCCTGCCCCCAATTTCTTAAACAAAAAATGCTTGAAGATTGTCTCTGAGTGTAAGATCTGCCTTTTTAGAAAGGGAGAGTTAGTTTGTAATGTTAAAAAATTAAGTCCTTATTCAATAAAAGTTGAATCTTTTAAGAGTGTGATTTCTCTTTGTGGGAGGAGGAGGAAAAACTAAAACAAAGTACTATTAACGTAACCTGGTCTTGACTTTTATTTTTGCTTTTTCATTTGAAGATGGTTGCTGCAAACCAAATCTTTCTTTTCTATCTTCCTTCTTTTTTTTTTCCTTAGACACAATTTTATATTGTTGCCCAGCCTAGAGTGCTGAGATCTCAGCCTAGTTCACAGCAGCCTCAAACTCCTGGATTCCCACCTCAGCATTCCACAACAACCTCTGGTTAATTTTTCCTGTTTTTATTAGAGATAGGGTCTGTCTTCTTCTGTTCCTCAGGCTGGTCTTAGTCTCCTGAGCTCAAGTGATCCTTTCATCTCACCCTCCCAGCGTGTTAGAATTACAGGGGTCAGCCACAACACCAAACCCAAATCTTTTTTTATATTTCTACATGAACTTGATTAAAGTTTTTGCTTTTATTGCCCTTTTCTGTTTATCAGAATTCTCTTTTTCTGAGTCTCACTATGTGAGCCATCAGTAGAGTACCATGGCACCACAGCTCACAGCAACCTCAAACTCTTAGGCTTAGGCAATTCTTTTGCCTCAGCCTCCCAAGTAGCTGGGACTACAGGCGCCTGCCATAACACCCGGATATTTTCTGTTATTGTTTGGTAGGTTGGGGCTGGGTTTGAATCCACCAGCCCTGGTGTATGTGGCTGGTGCCCTAGCTGCTAAGCTACAGGCACTGAGCCTGGTTTTGCCTTTTTTTTTTTTTTTTTTTTTTGAGACAGAGCCTCAAGCTGTCACCCTGGATAGAGTGCTGTGGCATCACAGCTCACAGCAACCTCCAATTCCTGGGCTCAAGCGAGTCTCCTGCCTCTGCCTCCCAAGTAGCTGGGACTGCAGG
>CAUYON010102173.1:0-16072 GCA_963573935.1 Arctocebus calabarensis | reverse complement strand
TATTCAACACTGCAAAAGGAGTATTAAAATCTCCAACTACTATGAAGCTGGAGGAAATCAAGTTACTCATGTCTATCTGGTAGGGTGCATAAATATTAATAATTGAAATCTCATCGTATTGAGTATTACCTTTAACAAATATGAAATGTCCGTCTTTATCCTTCCTTAGTTTGGTTGGTTTAAAGCCTATTATATCTGCAAATAAGATTACAATGCCTGCCTTTTTTCTGTTTTCCAGTTGCCTGGAATATGGATGACCATTCTTTCACCTTGAGTCTACATTTATCTTTTAAGGTAAGGTGAGATTCTTGTTTGCAGCAGATATCTGGCCTGAGTTTTTGTATCTAGCCAGCCAACGTGTGCCTCTAGAGGACAATTTAAACCATTCATATTAATTGAAAGTGATCTTGAGAAAATCTAGTGGACATTTTTAATCCTTTCATCGCTGTGGAAGTTGGACTTTAACAAAAAGTCTGGATGAGTTTCTTTTGCGTTGGAGGATTATGCTGGTCATTATGGTGAACAGGTCTGAGAATATCCTGGAGAGCTGGTTTGGTTATAGCAAATTTCTTCAACATGTGGATGTCTTTAATGTATTTAATTTCTTCATCATAAATGCAACTCAGTTTAGTTGGATACATGATCCTGTGTTGAAAGGTCTTTAGTTTTATGAGATTAAAATCTGATGACCATTCTCTTCTCGCTTGACAGGTTTGATCAGAGAGATCTGCAGTTATTCTAATATTCTTCCCCTTGTAGGTTATAGATTTCTTGCATCTGGTTGCTTTCAAAGTTTTCTCCTTCATATTAACTTTAGTGAACTTAATTATGATGTGCCTGGGTGATGTTTTACTCAGGTTGAGTCCTGCTGGGGTTCTGAAACTGTCTGCTATCTAAATTTCAGAATCTCTTGGCATGTCTGGAAAATTCTCTTTCATAATCTCATAAAGAAGAGAATTTGTGCCTTGTGATACCACTTTATTGTTTTCAGATATCCCTATAAGGCGACTAAGGGATCCTGCAACTGGCTTTCTGAGCAAAACCATTCTGGTGGTGGAGTCAGCTTGCCATCCTTGTTCTAGTATATCTTTCACTGCCTCTTTAACAGTTAGTCCTACAAAGGCTGCAAAATCATCAGCAATTATGGAGACTTGAGAGACCAAGGTGAAGGCCCCTCTCCTTGTTGTATCTCTAAGTGCTTCCATGATTAGCTAGACTGTCTCAGAGCACTGGTGAGCATTGATGGTAGAATAGATCCCAGGGAAATCTCTCTGCCAGATTCTTTGTCCTATTGACCAAAATCCTCCAAGTTCAGAATTTGCCTCACAGCAACTTCTAACTCTTGGGCGCAAGTGATCCTCTTGCCTCAGTTTTTTGCAGTTTTAGTAGAGACAGGGTCTCGCTCTTGCTCAGATTTTATAGCAGGTGGTATTCTTTTCCAATGATATCTTGCATTATTCATGTCATTATGGAGCAAATATAAAGCTAGAAGTTGACCATACACTGGGGGTGTAGCAATTCCTCCAGGAGCCTTGAGCTCCTGGTTCTTGCATTGATCCTGCAACTTTTTGAAACTGAAGGCACTTTCTGCCATCGCTGCCACTGGCATCTTCCTGGCCAGTCTCACCACTGCACCTTAATGATGGCCAGACTCCAGACTGTTCCTCTGGCTGTGGTGCTTGATATCTGTGCCACTTTTTAAAACTTTTATACTACATGTTTATTGTGCCTTTTCTATGTTTAAATATGATTAGATATACAAGTATTTATCATTGCATTACAATTGCTTGCATTATTTAGTAAAGTATTATGCTGTATAAGCTTTTAGCCTGAGTGCCACAGGCCATATCACATAGCCTAGGTGTGTTATAGGCCCTAACGTGTAGCCTGGGTATGTATAGGCTATACCATCTAGGTTTGCATAGGTATCTGATATGATATTTGCACAATGAAATCACCTAAGGATGCGTTTCTCAGAATGTATTCCCATCCTTAAGCAATATATGACTGCAGCTAAGCTGAAAAGCAACATCAACTGTATCTAACTGACATTTATAGAATTCGTCATCTAACAACAGCAGACTATTCATTCTCTTCAAGCTTTTGAGGCACATTTACCACAATTGACCACATTCTTGGCTATAAAACAAATATCAACAAATAGAAAAGAATAGAAAGCATATTATGATTTTTTTTTTCAAACAGCTCTACCTCTGGAACCAGTGCTGGGGAGAAAGCACCAGCGAGGGAGACACATCCTCAGGGCAATGCACCTGCTTAAGGAGGGAGCTGCAGCCGGTGCTGCTGGTTGCAGTGTGGTATTAAGAGATGGAGAACAGAAGGGGATGGAGCAAGATGGCTGACTGGAAGTAGTTTCTGAAAAAGGCCCCTGTCCAAAAGGGAAGATAACCTCCAGAAACTGTGCAATTAAGCTTAATACTGGGAGCCCAGCCAAGAAAGAGAAGTGATTTCTGAGGGTCATCTCTGCTGAGACATGCTGCAACCCCAAGAAAGCAAGCTTCATGTACAAAATTGATCTGAAAGGAAGAGTGCCTGTCCCCTCCCCCAAGAAAGCTCTGAGTTTCTTGCTTTTCTTGTTCCTTTCTTTTTTTTCTCCTCTTTTGCTCCTGTGGGTTTTCTACAGACAAGCGGTGAACTGTGGACCTCTTGTCTCACCTCATGGAAGAGTGCTGTTGCAAGTGGGGTACTCTTCCCCTGAGCACCCCGTTGTGACTCTGAAAACTATTGCTAGGCAGAATAACTGAACTAAAGTTTTCCCGACCATTTTGAACTTACTGTACACCCTTCACCCCATACCTGACCAACCAGAAGCCTAACCCTGCTGAGACTGAGGATGGAGGTCCCAGACCAGCAACCCCACCCCTGCCTGCTGGATCAAGCACCCCAATAGGAAAAGAATCCAGGGGGGACCATGGAAAGCCTCCCTCCCTCTGGCCAGGGAAGACTTAGGCAAGTGCCTGGCCTTGCACCCTGTGCTTGCTGGGCTTCCACAGGCATACCATCTGCTAGAAACTCTGACAGTAGCTGCCAGACCTCTGCAGTTCTGCCCCCGGCCAGGAACTCCCCCGGTGACTACTCAGGCCTCCACCTGGCACCCACACAGACATCGCAGGTCCGCCACTGGCCAGTATATCCCCTGGCGACTGTGCGGCCCTGTGCCATGAGCCTTCAGGGCTTCCACAGGCCTGCCTTCTGCCAGGAACTCTGCCTGCAACCACCAGGCATCTGCAGGCCCGTCTCCCGGCAAGGAATTCCCCCAGCAGCTGCCTGTCCCTGCGCCCCATGTTTGCCAGACTTCCGCAGGCCTGCCGTCTGCTAAAAAGTCTGCAGGCAACTGCCAGGCCTCTGCAGGTCTGTCCCCGGCCAGGAACTTCCCCTGGCGACTGTGCAGGCCTCTGCCTGGCACCCACAGAGCATCCACAGGTCCGCCCATGGCCAGGAAATCCACTGGCGACCATCTGGCCCTGGACCCCAAGTTTGTAGGGCTTCAGCAGGTCTGCCTTCTCCCAGGAACACCGCCTCCAACCACCAGGCCTCTGCAGGCCTGCTCCCCAGCCAGAAATTCCCCAGCAACTGCCTGGCCCTGTGCCAATGCTTGCCGGGCTTCTGCAGGTCCACAATGTGCTAGAGACTCTGCCAGGGACCACCAGGCCTCTGCAGGTCTTCCCTCACGTAGGAACTCCACTGGCGACCACACAGGCCTCCACCTGGTACCCGCAGGGCCCCTGCATGTCCGCTCCTGGCCAGTAAATCCCCTGGCGACTTGTGACCCAGCGCCCGAACCTTCAGGGCTACTGCAGGCCTGCCTTCTGCCAGTACCTCCGACTGCAAAGGCCAGGCCTTTGCAGGCCCACCCCGGGCAAAGAACTCCCCCAGTGACCACCTGGCACTGTGCCCTGTGCTTGCCAGGCTTCTACAGGCCTGCCATCTGCTACAGACTCTGCTGGCAACTGCCAGGCCTCCACAGTTCTGCCCCTGGCCAGGAACTACCCTGGCTATTGCGCAGGCCTCCGCCTGACTCCTGCAGGTCCGCCCCTGGCCTGGGACAGTCCCAGTGACCATGCGGGCTTCCACATGGCACCCATGGGGCCTCTGCAGGCCAGCCTTCTGACAGGGACTCCACCAGCAACCGCAAGACCTCTGTAGGACTGCCCCCATCCAGGAACTCCCCCAGCGACTGCCTGGTCCTACATCCCACACTTGCCAGGCTTCTGTAGGTCTGCTTTCTGCTAGGACTCCACCTGCGACCAGCAGGCCCTGGCCAGGGTGACCCCTAGTGACTGTGTGGGCCTCTTCCTGGCACCCACAGGGCCTCCACAGGCCAGCCTTCTTCCAGGAACCCCACCAGCGACTGCCAGGCCTCTCTGCAGGCCCACCACTGGCCAAAAACTTCCAGGACAACAGCGCAGCCCTGCGCCCACTACTTGAAGGGCCAGACACAACAGTGAAAAACAAACATGGGATGGAATCAACGGACAAACTCTGGCAATATGAATAATCAGAGTAGACCAAGCCCTCCAAGTAACGACAGCACAAGATCTCCTACATAGGCAAATGGCTGAGATGTCTGAAATTGAATTCAGAATCTGGATGGCAAATAAGATCAGCAGAATGGAGGAAAAGATAGAATTAGAATTTCATGCAGTAATTCAAAAGATGACCCAAAAGATGTCTCAAGAATTCAATGAATTCAAAGACAAAATGACCAAAGATTTTGACACATTGAGACAAGAAGTTGCAGCCCTTAAAGATCTGAGAAATTCAATAGAATCCCTCAGTAACAGAATGGAGCAAGCAGAAGAAAGGATTTCTGACATGGAAGACAAATCTTTTGAACACTCTCAAGCCTCCAAAATGGAAGAGAAATGGAAGGCAAAAACAGATCACTCTCTCAGAGAGCTTTTGAATAACTTGAAGGAAACCAACATTTGCCTATTAGGGGCATCCCTGAAAGCGATGAAGCAGCTTCACAAGACACAGAATCTCTTATTCATGAGATTATGAAAGAGAACTTTCCAGACATGCCAAGAGATTATGAAATTCAGATAGCAGACAGTTTCAGAACCCCAGCATGACTCAACCCAAATAAGACATCCCCCAGGCACATCATAATTAAGTTCACTAAAGTAAATATGAAGGAGAAAATTTTGAAAGCAGCCAGACGCAAGAAATCGATAACCTACTAGGGGAAGAATGTTAGAATAACTGCAGATCTCTCTGATCAAACCTTGCAAGCTAGAAGAGAATGGTCATCAACTTTTAATTTCCTAAAACAAAATAACATTCAACCCAGGATCCTGTATCCAGCCAAACTGAGGTTCATTTGTGATGGAGAAATTAAATACTTTAATGACATCCACATGTTAAAGAAATTTGCTATAACCAAACCAGCTCTCCAGGATATTCTCAGACCTATCATCCATAAGGACCAGCATAATTCTCCAATGCAAAAGTAAACTCATCCAGAAACTTTATATCAAATTCCAACTTCCACAACAACAAAAGGATTAAAAATGTCCACTAGATTTTCTAAAGATTTATCAATATTTTCGATTTTTGTGAATGGTTTAAATTGTCCTCTAAACAGGCAGAGGTTGGCTGACTGGATACAATAGGTCAGGCCAGATATCTTCTGCATACAAGAATCTCATGTTACCTTAAAAGAAACATTTAGACTCAAGGTGAAGGGATGGTCATCTATATTCCAGGCAAATGGAAACAGAAAAAAGCAGGTGTTGTAATCTTATTTGTAGATACAATAGGCTTTAAACCAACCAAAGTAAGGAAGGATAAAGATGGACATTTCATATTTGTTAAATGTAATACTCAATATGATGAGATTTCAATTATTAATATTTATGCACCCAACCAGAATGCACCTCAATTTATTAGAAAAACTGTAATTGACATGAGTAACTTGATTTCCTCCAGCTCCATAGTAGTTAGAGATTTTAATACTCCTTTTGCAGTGTTGAATAGATCCTCCAATAAGAAGCCAGGTAAAGAAATTTTAGATTTAAACTTAACCATTCAACATCTGGATTTAACAGACATGTACAGAACATTTCATCCTAATAAAATTGAATTCACATTCTTCTCATCAGCCCACGGAACACACTCCAAAATTGATCACATCTTAGGTCACAAGTCTAACCTCAGCAAATTTAAAAGAATAGAAATTATTCCTTGCATCTTCTCGGACCACCATGGAATAAAAGTTGAACTCAACAATAATAGGAATCTGCAAACTCATATGAAAACATGGAAGCCAAATAACCTTATGCTGAAGGAGAGATGGGTCATAGATGAGATTAAGAAGGAAATTACCAAATTTTTGGAAAAAAATGACAATGAAGACACAAATTATCAGAACCTCTGGGATACTTCAAAGGGAGCCCTAAGCAGGAAATTTATAGCACTGCAAGCCTTCCTCAAGAAAACAGAAAGGGAGGAAGTTAACAACTTAATGGAACACCTCAAGCAACTGGAAAAGGAAGAACATTCCAACCACAGACCCAGCAGAAGAAAAGAAATAACCCAAATTAGGGCAGAATTAAATGAAATTGAAAACAAAAGAATTATAGAACAGATCAATAAATCAAAAAGTTGGTTTTTTGAAAAGGTCAATAAAATAGATAAACCTTTGGCTAACCTAATCAGGGAAAAAAGAGTAAAGTCTCTAATTTCTTCAATCAGAAATAGTAAAGATGAAATAACAACAGACACCTCAGAAATCCAAAAAAATCCTCAATGAATACTACAAGAAACTGTACTCTCAGAAATATGAAAATTGAAGGAAATTGACCAATACTTGGAAGCACACCACCTACCAAGACTTAGCCAGAACCAAGTGGAAATGTTGAACAGGCCTATATCAAGTTGTGAAATAGCATCAACAGTACAAAATCTCCCTAAAAAGAAAAGCCCAGGACCAGATGGCTTCATGTCAGAATTCTACCAAACCTTTAAAGAGGAACTAGTACCTATATTACTAAACCTCTTCCAAAATATAGAAAAGTAGGAATACTACCCGATACATTCTCTGAAGGAAACATCACCTTGATCTCTAAACCAGAGAAAGACCCAACAAGAAAAGAAAATTATAGGCCAATATCACTAATGAACACTGATGCAAAAATATTCAACAAGATCCTAGCAAACAGAATCCAGCAACACATCAAACAAATTATACACCATGACCAAGTGGGCTTTATCCCAGGGTCTCAAGGCTGGTTCAATATACATAAATCTGTAAATGTAATTCAGCACATAAACAAATTAAAAAACAAAGACCATATGATTCTCTCTATTGATGCAGAAAAAACTTTTGACAATATCCGGCATCCCTTCATGATTAGAACACTTTAAAAAAATATTGAAGGGACATTTCTTAAACTAACAGAGGCCATCTACAGCAAACCTACAGCCAATATCGTATTGAATGGAGTTAAGTTGAAGTCATTTCCACTTAGATCAGGAACTAGACAAGGTTGCCCATTATCTCCTCTGCTCTTCAACATTGCAATGGAAGTTTTAACCATTGCAATTAGGGAAGAAAAGGCGATCAAGGGTATCCACATAGGGTCAGAAGAGATCAAACTTTCACTCTTTGCAGATGATATGATTGTATATCTGGAAAACACCAGGGATTCTACTACAAAATGTTTAGAAGTGATCAAGAAATACAGCAATGTCTCAGGCTACAAAATCAACACCCATAAATCTGTAGCCTTTATATACTCCAACAATAGTCAAGCCAAAAAAACAGTCAAGGACTCTATTCCTTCCACAGCAGAACCAAAGAAGATGAAATATTTGGGAGTTTACCTAACAAAGGATGTGAAAGACCTCTATAAAGAGAACTATGAAACTTTAAGAAAAGAAATAGCTGAAAATGTTAACAAATGGAAAAACACAGCATGCTCATGGCTGGGAAGAATCAATATTGTTAAAATGTCTATACTACCCAATGCAATATATAATTTTAATGCAATTCCTATTAAAGCTCTATTGTCATATTTTAAATATCTCGAAAAAAGAATACTTCTTTTTATATGGAATCAGAAAAAACCTCGAATAGCCAAGACTTTACTCAGAAATAAAAACAAAGCAGGAGGAATCACACTACCAGACCTGAGACTCTACTCTACTATAAATCAATAGTGATCAAAACAGCATGGTACTGGCACAAAACAGAGAGGTAGATGTATGGAACAGAATAGAGAACCAAGAGATGAATCCAGCTGTTTACCATTACTTGATCTTTGACAAACCAACATAAAACATTCACTGGGGAAAAGACTCTCTGTTTAACAAATGGTGCTGGGTGAACTGGCTAGTGACCTGTAAGAGGCTGAAACTGAACCCACACCTCTCACCATTAACTAAGATAGACTCTCACTGGATTGAAGACTTAAGACATGAAACTATAAAAATTCTAGAAGAAAGTGGGGGGAAAACTTTTGAAGGAAACAGCTTGGCTGAATATTTTATGAAGAGGACTCCCCAGGCAATTGAAGCAGTATCAAAGATACACTACTGGAACCTGATCAAATTAAAAAGCTTCTGTACAGCCAACAACATGGTAAGTTTAGCAAGCAGACAACCCTCAGAATGGGAGAAAATAATTTCAGGTTATGCCTCCAACAAAGGTTTAATAACCAGAATCCACAGAGAACTCAAACATATTAGCAAGAAAAGAACAAGTGATCCCATCTCAGGATGGACAAAAGACTTGAAGAGAGACTTCCCTAAAGAAGACAGGTGCATGGCCTACAGACACATGAAAAAATGCTCACTATCCTTAATTATCAGAGAAATGCAAATCAAAACTACTTTGAGACATCACCTAACTCCAGTAAGATTAGCCCACATAACAAAATCCCAAAACCAGAGATGTTGGCGTGGATGTGGAGAAGGGAACACTTCTACACTGCTGGTGGGAATGCACACTAATACGTTCCTTTTGGAAGGATGTTTGGAGAATACTTAGAGATCTAAAAATTGACCTGCCATTCAATCCTATAATTCCTTTACTAGGTATATACCCAGAAGACCAAAAATCATATTATAACAAAGACATCTGTACCAGAATGTTCATTGCAGCCCAATTCATAATTGCTAAGTCATGGAAGAAACCTAAGTGCCCATCGATCCACGAATGGATTAACAAATTGTGGTACATGTATACCATGGAATATTATGCAGCCTCAAAGAAAGATGGAGACTTTTCCTCTTTCATGTTTATATGGATGGAGCTGGAACATATTCTTCTTAGTAAAGTATCCCAAGAATGGAAGAAAAAGTATCCAATGTACTCAGCCCTAATATGAAGCTAATTTATAGCTGTCATATGAAGGGTATAACCCAACTATGGCACAAGAATATGGGGAAAGGGGCAAGTGAGGGAGGGTAGGGGGGAGGTTGGGGCAGAGAGAGGGTAATTGGTGGGGCCACACCTACGGTGCATTGTAGAAGGGTACAGGTGAACCTTACTAAATGCAGAATACAAATGTCTTCATATAATAACTGAGAAAATGCCAAGAAGGCTATGTTAATCAGTTTGATGAAAATAGTCCTGATTGTATATGTAACCAGCACATTGTACCCCTTGGTTTCACTATTGTACACAGCTATGATTTAATAATGAAGACAATAAAATAAAAATTACAAAAGAAATCATATTATATGCACTGAGATGACAAGTGCATTAAACTAGAAATCAGTTAACAGAATGATAGCTGGAAAATCTCAAAAATTTGGAGGTTAAACAACAAACTTAAATAACACATGTTCAATGAATAAATCTTAAGAAAAACAAAATAATATTTTGAATTAAATAAAAATAAAAATACAACGTATCAAAACATGTGAAAATAGCTAGAACAATATTTAGAGGGAACTTTATACTGTTTAATGTATATTTTAGAAGAGAAGAAAAGAAAAAAATCACTGGAATTGAGATATTGACAATAATAAAACAATACAGAAAATTAACAAAGCCACACACAATTCTTTGAAGACATAAATAAAATTTATAAATGTCTAGTTACACTAGCCCAGAAAAAAAAGATAGAAATTATTAATAAAAATGATAATGGTGTCATCTTTACTGATCCCATGGACAATAAATCAACGATAAAAGAATATTGCTAACAATTCTATGCCCATTAAATTTGACAATATAAACCAAGTAAACCAATTGCTTTAAAATACAATCTACTAAAATTCACACAAGAAGAAATAATCTAAATTGTTCATAATTATGAACAAAATTTAGTCAATAATTAATAAGCTCACAGAATAGAAAATGCCAAACATATAGTTTTACCAGTGAATTCTACCAAACATATAAAGAAGAAATTATACCCATTCTTTGCAATTTATTTCAGAAAATAAGAAGCAGAAGAATACTCATTCTTAAATACCAGCGTTCCTATAATACCAAAACCAGATAAAGTCATTAAAAGAAAATATAACTACAGAATAATATCTCTCATAAATAGACATGCAAAAATCCTCAAAAAATATTATCAAATTGAATCTACCAATGTATAAAAATAATAATGTACCACACCAAGTAGAATATTTTCCACACACAAGCCTAGTCAACATTTCAAATATCAATGAATGGAATATAACATATAAATAAGCTAAAGAAGCAAAAATGTGATTATATAAGTATATGCAGAAAAATCATTTAACACCATCTAGCAATTCATGATAAAAGCTCTCAGAAAACTAAGAATAAAGAGTAATTTCCTCAACTCTATAAAGAACTTCTGCAAAAAAAAAACCCTACAGCTAACATCATTCTTAACAGTGAAAAATTAGACGATTTCTCACTAAAATCAGAAACAAGGCAAGTATGTCCCTACTCACCACTCCTCTTCAATAACATATTAGAAGTTGTAGCTAATGCAATATGACAAGAAAAGCAAATAAAAATACAATGATCAAGAAGGGATAAACAAAATTGCACTTATTCACAGGTTGTATGATTGTTTACATAAAAATTTTCAAAAAAATCAAAAACAAAGGGAAGGATCTCTTGGAATTAATATGCTGTTATAGGAAGGTTGCAGGATAACAGGTTAATACACAAAAGTTAATTACTTTTCTATATAAAAACAATGAACATTTGCAATTTTATTTTTTTTTATTTTTTTTATTTTATTTATTTTTTTTAGGTGGATAAATCCTTTTTTTTATTGAATCATAGCTGTGTACATTAGTTCAATCATGGGGTACGGTGTGGGGGCTTCACATGCAATCTGAGATATTTTTATCAACCTGATTGACATACCATTCATGATATTTTCTTGTTTACTGTATGAAAACATTTTTGATCCATATTTAGAAGTTTTCTCCTGACCTTTCGAATATGTACCACACATGTGATCTTACCCTTTGTCCCATCTTCCCCCACCCTCTCCCTTCCCTTCCCTCCCTCTCCCCTTTCCCTGTCTTCCTGTGCAATAAATAGGTTGTAGCCTTCACTTTGGAGGCTAATTTTTTTTTGTTTGAGACTGAGTCTCACTTTGTCACCCCCAGTAGAATGCTCTGGCATCGTAGCTCACAGCAACCTCAAACTTTTGGGCTCAAACGATTCTCTTGCTTCAGCTTCCCAA
This sequence comes from Arctocebus calabarensis, assembly GCA_963573935.1. NCBI lineage: Eukaryota > Metazoa > Chordata > Mammalia > Primates > Lorisidae > Arctocebus > Arctocebus calabarensis. Next base: position 4,421 of record CAUYON010102173.1, on the reverse strand, counting down.
GTAGCTGGGACTATAGGCGCCACAACGCCTAGCTATTTTTAGAGATGGGGACTTGCTTTAGCTCAGGCTGTTCTCAAATTCCTAAGCTCAGGCGATACGCCCACCCTGGCCTCCCAAAGTGCTGGGATTACAGGCCTAAGCCACCACACCTGGCCAGAGTACTAAATTCTTGTTTTAATTTAATGAGAATTCTCAAAGGAGAGAAGAGAGAGAATGTAGCAGACATAGTACTCACAGAGATAATTACTAAGAAACTTTAGAACTTGTGAAAATGACTAAACCATGGATTTAGAAAGTTCAAAAATTCCCAGGTAGGACAAATAAAAAGAAATCCACCTCTAATTATATCATAAGGATACCAAAAACAGAGAGAAAATCTTGAAACAGAAGTAAGATAGATTGCCCTTAAAGAAATACCAATTAATGTGACAGTTTACTCCTTTTTTTTTTTGAGACAGAGTCTCACTATATTGCCCTTGGTAGAGTGCTGTGGCATCACGGTTCACAGCAACCTCAAACTTCTGGGCTTAAGCGATTCTCTTGCCTCAGCCTCCCTGGTAGCTGGGACTACAGGTGCCCAGCACAACGCCCAGCAATTTTTGGGTTGTAGTTGTCATTGTTGTTTGGCAGGCCTGGGCTGGGCAGCTCTGGTGTATGTGGCTGGTGCCCTAGCCTCTGAGCTACAGGCACTGAGTCAGCTCACTTCTTCTTAACTGCAAAAGTAGGGCCAGAAAATGGTGGGATAAGATCTTCAATGTGCTTAGAGTAGAAACTATTTATTTAGATTTGTATACCCAGTTGAAATATTTTATTTTCTGGAATGAGGGAAAAATAGAAGCATTTTTCAAAAAAAAAATTGTGAGAATCTGTTACCAATAGGCCCTCACTAAAGCAAATGTTAAAGAATATAGTTTGGACAACAAGTAAATGATCTGAGATAGAAGAGCTAAGATGTAGGAAGAAATGATAAAATAGGAAAATAGTAAAATGTGACCAAATGTAGATAAAATTTGATTAATCAAAATAATAATAATGAATAGTACTGGGTATGGTGGCTTACGCCTGTAATCTCAGAAACTCAGGAGGTTGAGGTGGGAGGATTGCTTGGGGCCAGGGTTCAAGACTAGCCTGGGCAACACAGCAAGACCCCATCTCTAAAAATGGAAAAATTAGCCAGGCGTGGTGACATGCATCTATAGTTCCAGCTGCTAAGGAGACTGAGAGAGAAGGATCACTTGAGCTCAGGAGTTCGAGGATGCAGTGATCTACAGTTATGCCACTATACTCCAGCCTGGCAATAGAATGAAACTCTATCTCTTAAAAATATTATAAAATAATGAATAGTGTCCAGGGCTGGAAAAAGGTAGAATTCCCCACAAGGTACATATTAATTACTTGGAAAGGTAGTTATCTTTGTCATAGAGAAACCTGGTAGACATTCCCTTAACCCAGTGATCACAATCGACAGTGCCAGTAATAAAAGCAATCATTATCCCATGGCTTCTGATATGGTGCACCAAGGAGAATGCAACATCAAATATGTAACCCAAATCTACTCATGAGACAACATCATACAGACCCAAATTGAGGGATTCTTCAAAAATGCCCAGGTCATGAAAGATAAAAAGGAATGAACTGTTCACATTAAGGGAAACTCATGAGACATGATAGCTAAATTCAATGCATGATCCTGGATATTTTTCCTGGACCATAATTTTTTTTCTTTTTCCATAGAGGACATTAGTAGGCTAGTTGGAAAAAATTGAATTAGATATGCAGGTTGTTTCATACAAATTTGTTTTGTTCCTTATACCTTACCTTATATGGTTGTGTAATATAATGCCCTTGATTTTTAGGAAATGTCTACCAAAATATTGAGGGCAAAAGGGCATTGTGTTTGCAATTTACTGTTAAAAGGGTTTGAAAAAATAATGTGTATGGAAAGAAAATAGGGTCGGGCGTGATGGCTCACGCTTGTAATCCTACCACTAGCACTCTGGGGAGTCTGAGGAGGGTGGATTGCCTGAGCAAGAGTGAGACCCCATCTCTAAAAATAGCTGGACGTTGTGGCAGGAGACTGTAGTCCCAGCTACTCGGGAGGCTAAGGCAAGAGAATTGCTCGAACCCAAGAGTTTGAGGATGCCGTGAACTGTGACACTGGGGCATCCTACTGAGGCAGCAAAGTGAGACTCTGTCTCCCCAAAAAAGTGAAAGAAAGTGAGAAAAGCAAATATTTAGGGAATTTGGGTGAGGAGAATTTTTGTACTATTCTTTCCACTTTTCTGTTAGTTTAAATTAGTTCAAAATAAGAAATTTAAAAAAAAAAGTGAATTGCCAACTCTCTCCCCTGCCCCAAAAGATAGAACTAAAGTATTGGCTAATAAAGCTCATAGGTTGGGATGGAGTATTCAAACTTACTGTTACTTATTTTATTACACTGTTAATTATGTAAATTAATGCTTCTATTATAAAATACTAACAGAAAGTAAACCTTTCAAACTAGTAGACAGGAAAGTGAGCTGAGAAAAGTCCTAATGGGTCAAGAAAGGGGTAGAAAAAGAAACTTGTAAAAAGTGGAACAAAGAAAAGCACAAAAGATAGATAATTAAAAATGGATTGAAGTCTCTGATTAAAGGACATAGATTGTTAGACTGGTTAAAAAATTTAGGTGTGTACTTTTTTTTCTGAGACAGAATCTCACTGTGTTGCCCTCAGTAGAGTGCTGTGCTGTCACACCTCACAGCAACCTCAAACTCCTGGGCTTAAGCAATTCTCTTGCCTCAGCCTCCCAGGGGACTGCAGGTGCCCGCCACGACACCCGGCTATTTTTTTGTTGCAGTTGTCATTGTTGGTTACCTGGCCCATGCTGGATTTGAACCTGCCAGCCTTGGTGCATGTGCTGGCTCTGTAACCACTGTGCTATGGGCGCTGAGCCAGGTATGTACTTTTGAAAGAAGGATTCTTAAAAGATGAAGGTACAGAATGTTTGAAAATAAAAGGTTTAGAAAATACAAACCATACTAGCTAGACCAAAACTGGCAGAGCTATATTGAACAACATAGATTTTGAGGCAAAAAGTAATAGTAGAAGGAAATAGTCACTTTGTAATGATAAAAACTTTGTTCACCAGGAAGATGTAACAGTCTAAACTTGTATGCTTCAAACTATATAAATAAAAATCAACAGAAACTATAGGAAGAAATAGACAAATCTACTATCATAGTAGGAAACTTAACTTTTCTTAATTATTGATAGGTGCAGAAGTCCAAAAATAAAGTTATAAAAAAATTGGATCAAGTGGTTAATAATCTTGATTTAGTAGAATAATATGGCAACAATAATTGAGTATGTTTACAGAGTGCTGACCTACTTCTAAATCATTCAAATCATTCATATATATATATCTACTATTATGTTTATTATATTTAAAATTTATGTATGTATCTGCTTACTTAAGGAAATGGAGCCAGGATGTTAACAACAGTGCTGATTTGTATCTGAAGTGATTACTTGGGATGAAGGTGGATGAAAGAAGGAAGAATTGTTTGAATGAGAAGGATCAGGGATGAGAGTGTCAGGAGACCAGGTTCTCATGGCAACCCTGACATCATTTGGCCATGTGATATGTAACAAGTCCTTATTTCTCTTAGATTCTGTGTACTCATTTATCAGTTGGAGATGACAATGTTCACCCTGCTTATTCCCTAGGAATGTTATCGTATTCAATAGATACATGTGAATGAAGATGTTGAAAAATAAAACTAACATGGATTGAATTAAACAAGTATTTATTGAATACCTACTCATGCAAGGCTCATGAGAGACATTCTGAGAATTACAGGGATATGTAAATCCTGAAGAGATTCTAATCTAAGAAGTGACACAAATAACTATCAAGTTTAAATCCCCCTAAAACCCTTTAATGGCCTCCCACTACTCTAAGGATAAAGACCAACCATAGTGGTCAGTATTCAGTGGATGTTTGTTGACTAGCTGACTGATTTTCTGATTAACTGACTGAATGAAGGCTCCTTAAGAGAGATACAAAGAATACTATGAATAGGCAAAGGAAGAGGTTATTTTGTATTTTTTTCTCTCTTTTTTTTAGAGACAGAGTCTCACTTTTATCACCATTGGTAGAGTACCATGGCGTCATAGCTCACAGGAAGCTCAAACTCTTGGGCTCAAGCACTTCTCTTGCCTCAGCCTCCTGAGTAGCTGGGACTATATGCACCTGCCACAACATCTGGCTGTTTTTAGAGACGGGGTCTCACTCTGGTTCAGGCTGGTCTTGAACCTTTGAGCTCAGGCAATCCACCTCCTCGGCCTCCCAAGTGCAGGGTGCGTGAGCCATCGCACCCTGCCTGGCAGAGGTTATTTTTTGAATGAGTCCTACAAGAGATTACAAAATGCCATCCAGA
>CAUYON010102171.1:0-22104 GCA_963573935.1 Arctocebus calabarensis | reverse complement strand
AAACCAGTAAGGACTTAACCAGACATACAACTTCCAATTAGAGAATGGTAAGGAAGGAAAGAGAAGGTCCAAGTGTGTGTATATTCATCACAGAAAGATCTCATTCAAAACTCTGTCACTCCTATACTAAGGGCACGGAGACACGAGCATGCACTAAATAGCTATTCTAGTTTAAATCAACCTCCCAACCTCCCACCCAGTGCCTATCTCCTTTACTCTGAATATGACTACTCTTCCCCGGTACAATTCCTACAATAAAGCACTTCCGGTCCCCCACCCGCAGTGCAGCCCTCTCTCCCCTGACACCTTCACGGTGACTTCCTCAACTACCGATTCACCAGAGTGACATACCAGTATTTCGAGGTGTGGGATCTGGAGTCAGTGTGCAAAATCTTGGCCTACATAATATATACATAATCTGAGATTCACTTTCCTCACCTATAAAATGGGGTTATTGGCAGTGCTCATCTTTGAAGGTTACGGTGACAGTTCCATTGCCATTAACCTCCCACAGATCATTTGTAACGTGCTTGTCCTGGCACCAGGCACGCAGTAAGCATCCCTGGAAGTTAGCGGTTCAGTATTACTAGAATCTATATCTCATTGTTCACGTCCCCCGTCATCTGTTCAAATCCACCGCTGCCCTCCTGTCTGTCTATGTCAATGGCTGTCCCACAGGTATCTGTATGTTAGACTGAGCACTCCCTGAGACATATTAGGGTGGGGAAATCAACAGACTAGGAAAGAGCCATGTACTGTCCATGTGGATCCTTCCTGGGGATTTCCTGCTGGGGAGTGAGTCCATGTTCAGTGAAGCCAGAGCTCTTTCAGGTTTGGGTACTGACCCATAGACCACAATGTTTTCAACCTTAATTTTCTCCTGCAATGAATTTCGGTTACATAACTTCCCCACCTTAATTACTTCTGGCTATGTTCCTGCTCACAGGGCTGCACAACATCAAGGCCACCTTCCTGTTTGCATTGCTTAAGTGGCTGTGCACTTGAGTCCTCCTCTGCGCGCCTGTGTGCCCGGGATACAAATGCAGTGCCTTTAATCCCTCGTGCATCGCCCCTCCTGTTCCCTTCATCTTTTTCACTCACCGTTGCCAACTTTGCTCCAATCTGTCTCCATCTTTCTCCTACTAAAGGTACCAGAAATAAATGCTACAGACTAGAGGTGGGTGAGCTGATAGATACAGAGAAAGAACAAAAAAGGGAAGCAAAGAAAATGAAGACAGCTCAGAGGGGCAGCCTGAGGAGGTGGGACGGGGGCGGCGGAGGGAGGCAGCTGTCTCCGTGTGTCCTGAGAGAATGCAGATCTTCCCATCAAGGCCACAGAACTGCAGAGGCTTAGGACAATACTGAATGTTACTGTGGCTTCCTCTACCTCGGGTTCATACTTTTCCTTCCAAGTGTCCCATAAGTTCAGTTCCATTTCAGAATTCATTTTATTTCCCTCTTCTATTCTCCCCCTTCGAAAATGTATTAGTTTGTCTTTCCTAAATTTAATCGCATTTTAAGCTTTTCTGCTCATATTTCTTACTTGCTTAGAATAGATTTGTGTCATGTCCTTTGTCCACAGGCCTGTTTGCAACACCTTCCAATTTAATATTGTCTGCAAATTTCATGAGCATGCAATTTACTTTGTCTTCCAGATCATAAGAAAAGAAGGAAGGAAGGAAGGAAGGAAGGAAGCTCACCTAGACCAAGCTATTATGAACAGCCCTTCCACTCTCCCTAGATCCCTGCCATGTGGGAACATTACCATATTCATCACTATCTTTTGTTTATAATCTTTCAGCCAGGTTTCTTCTAAGCCGATTAAAACTAATCTTGATGGCAAAAGAAAATTCAGATAAATAAAACCAAACCCTGACATCAAGAGCCTCCCCGAAGATCAAATATATAGCATGGTTAGTGGTGAATATTTTGTTTATCTATCTTGTCTCCCTAATAAGTTTCCATATGGCCACTCACAATGTCTCCTCTCCAAGGCCAACAGAAAGTCAGATCTGTATTTAGTAAGACACAAGTACATCAAACAGATTAAATCCAACAGCATCACTTGTCTCAAGTTTCCATAGGATTTTTATCTCCTGCAATATTTTTCAAACTCCAAGGTGGCAGGGTGCTTGTCTACAGACTATTTCAAAAATTGTCAAAAACATACCTAATTTCATTTCTGATGTCCGGGAATACATGGCCTTCTTGGCACTTGGTACGTGCTGGTTAATGAAGTTCTATTTATGACTTTAATGAGGATAAAAACAGCCGTTTCCTTAGCTAAGTGCCAGATATAGAGATTGATAACTAGACTAATCTTAATAATAATGGCTAAAACCCACTCAAGTACCTTAATACATCAAGATGTAAATGTTTTATTATACCAATAAACACTCTTGGAACCTAGTAGAGTTAATTCCACTAAGATGGAAATAAGTGAGAGGTGATGTAAAAATCAATTTCCCTCTACCTCCAGTGATGTATCATCCCCTCCCAGGATCAATTAATTTTGTGCTAAGAAAATGTCTAGTGAAATCTCAGACCAAAGGAATAGCAAACAGTATGCAAACCTTCTTTTAAACTCATATAAAGTATTAAGAGATATTTCAACCTTCGTGGCAATGGAAAAATCTCTAAATGAATATCACCAATAATTCCAGATCTAATAGCAAGAATAGTTTGTCGAACTTTTATGAAACTTACAATGCTGTTAACCTCCCATTACAAAATATCCGGATTCCATTTTATTTCCATTCTCTCTCTCACAAACCACCATAACTTCCCCTTACTCTGTTCTAAGCTAAATGCAAAGATCTATAATTTCTTTATATTTCAAATTACAGATAAAGGAATATGAGAAAACAAGCACACGGTGACTTTTTTATAGCCCCAAATAAAGAAGTATATCTTAGCAGAAACGTAAGATAATAAATAAGAAAAAAAGTCAGAAAATAATTCATGGATAAGGTTGAAATTGTCACTATTTTCCTTTTCATTTTTTTTTGGGGGGGAGCACTTAAACTCACCAACCCAGAAACTAAAGAGCACTTTGTTAAGGTAAGAAGTGATGTATAGGTTTACCCTTTATGCAATTAAGTGAATCTCTCTGCTTGGCTGATGCTTCTAATTCTTGCTGAGACTCACAATTCCATGTGGTTCATTTAAAAAAAAAGAAAACATGAGAGAAGAGGAAGGGAGGGGAAGGGAGGTGAGGGGAGAAGAGAGGAGAGAAAAAAGGAAAGAAAAGAAAAGGAAAAAAAAACTTGGAGGAACCTTGCAAGACAAGGAATCATTCTTAAAAGGAAAGATTTTAAGGTACGTGGTTACCCCTGGCACTGGGGCAAGAAATCGTGTACAACAGATGATCCCTCGAGAGGGGACTGAGTCAAAAATGGACAATGTAGTCGCGAAGTGCATGCCTGCAACTTTACTTCTCTCTTTATGATTGTCCATAACGTCCCTTCATGCAAAATGGCAAAGCAACACCCCATTTATATGCCATAAAAATTAAGCGACTAATGGGCTATGCCCAATGAACTCCTACCCACTTACAAACTAAGGGAACTTCGCATTTTAATTCATTCAGCTCAAGGAGGCTGCGAAACATCATCACCTACCCAGTGATTACTTGGAATTAAATTTCTGGCCAAGTCAAAGTGAACTGTGAAAGACAGCTTTAAGGTCTTTACAGCACCGTGACTTAATCCGGGTCAATCAGGAATCTCAGTCTCCATCAGGATCTTTCGTACCTCCATCACCCCTCTTCCCTATAAAGCACATTAAAGAATGTGGGAACAAGTGATCAGAACCCACAGAGCCAGTATATCCATTCTGAAAATTGATATTTTCATGACACAATTTATAAGTCACTAAAAACTGGAATTATTTTCTGAATCGTTGACAGTTAAGTGGTGGGTAATGTAATTCTATTGAGATGGGGTTATTCTGTTTTACTAGGTAATAACCCATGCCTACTTAAGAGAAATACAGTTATTTAACCAGGGAAGTTAGTTCCCCAACCGTTCCAGAAAGGTATGTTTAAATTTACTTCATGGAACAAATGCTTCTTGAGCCCCTGTCCTACAAGCAAGTAGAAATTCTAAGAACTAAATATAAAGCATGAAATAAGATGAGCGCAGTCCTCGTCTTTCTAGAGGTCTCATTCCTGCAAGCAACAGAGTTAATATATAAGCAAATGAAAAAAAAATAATCACTGACTATAGTAAGCGGTAGGCAATGGATGACCAGAATGCTTTAAAAAGAATAACAGGAGAGAAGAAAAAGACTTGGACACTTAATGTGATTGGTATCTGCATAACCAATCAGCATACAGGATAAATCTGAATACAACATGGAAAAAAGCGCACTTCATCATGATTTTTTCACTAATTGGCATGTGCCCCAAGCTGGGAGGAGGTGAAAGAACCAATTCTGTAATAATTCCGCACATTCCACATGTTCATCTAAAAGGATTCTGGCCACAATTCTGAAGACTGTAACATCATTACTTTCCCCTCCCATTGGGAGTTACCTCTGCTGCCTTGTGTTTTTCTTCACTGCAAGGGAAAAGGAATTCATTTCACAGGAGGTGATGTTTTAGAGCAAGACACTAATCGAAAGTCTGTGGTATCAGCATCAACACATAAATTAAAACAACGGACGGTATTTAAACCCACCCTGATTGCCACCACAAACAAGTCGAGGGCACACAAGTAAGGATTATTTAGCAAATGGGGCTGACAAAATTGTTTAAACGCTTTGGTGAAGACCATCATTTCTGTTGCTTCCACACTTCACAGTGTAAATTACCTTTGCCATATTAATTGGCATCGAAAATAATCACTTCCTCCCATTGCTTGCTCATATTTTCTATGCCAATTATGTATCCTTGGCAAATTTCTTATGCCTTAAAAGCAGTATTCTTAAAAAGATCTAATATAGCCCTTCTATTATTTTACTAAATACTATAGAGCCACCATGAACGCACCATGAAAATAAATACGTAGGACCTGTAGAAGTCCAAGTATCAGATGTGAGCCCCAGATCTACCACATTAAGCACATTTGAACACAACAACTATTTTTTTCAGTTTTAATGCCCTCATACGCAAAATGCAAATAAGGCAATTACTATTCTACAGAGTAATTGTGAGATTCAAATGAGATAAGGTGTGTGACAAAATTCTGAGCGCGGTGCAGCACTGCGGAGAGACCACAGTTGTTATTACAGGAAGCGTGTTGAAAGATGCTCAGTTGGCAGGTGCTGAAGCTTGACTAAAATAATCCCACGGATGTAGGTAGGTAAACACACTCAGATGGTCTCCCACGGGAGGGCGAGCGCCCGCAAGGTGCCACCTTTTCTGTAGAGGGCCTGGGCAGGGTGCGATATGGATGCGAGTTTGGGTGTTTCCATTTTCACCCTCCAAACCTGAGAGTTGTCTCCCAGCATTGGGTCTCTGGATATTTCAGCCAGTTTTCGGGAATTCTCTTCCAGTCTATGTCCCTGGCTCCTTGTCCTCATTCATGGATCACTAATACATCTCCTCCTCAGGAAGGCCCACTCTGGCAGACACGTGGGCGGGCCCAATTGTCTGCCATTTACTCATTCTCCTCATGGTGCTTATTATTTTTACCAACTCGACAAATGTTCTTTGTTTAATGGGACATTTTATCTTGCAGTAATTCTAGATTTTCATGAAATTGTAAGACATTATGTAGAGAGATACTGTGTATTTAACTGATTCCCCTCCAATGCGGGGCAGAGGTGCAAAACTACAGTAGCATACATGGCACTGTACTGACGGGTCAGGATGTGAGACATTGTCCGCCGAGAGATTCCTCCTGCCGATTTCATGGCCCCACCCTCTTCCTTCCTGCTCCCTCTTCCTCTTCCATCACTGCGAATGACCAGTCTGTTCTTTATTCCTATTATGTTGTCCTTATCAAAAATTTTACACAAATTGGACTTTTTCACAGCATCATTCTCTGGGCAGCCATCCAGGCTGTTGTGTGTATCAATACTTGGTTCTTTTTTATTGCTGAGTACTATTCTATGGTATGGCTGTTGCATAATTTGCATAACCATTAACCCAAGGGAACACGTCTAAGTCGGCTTCCGGTCTCTGTCCGTTATGAATAAAAGTGCTTTAAATGTTGGTGAAGAGGTTTTGTCATTTCTCTGGAATGAATGCCCAGGTGGACAATTGCTAGAGTGTAGGATAACTGCCCATTTTGTTTTTAAAGAAACTGCTGAACTACTCACCAAAGTGGCTATACAGCAAATTTGAAATCCCTGCAACAATAAATATGTAATCCAAATTTTCTACAGCCTTGCCAGCACTGGGTTTCCGCTATTTCTAACTGTAGCCATTTTGCGGTTTTTGGCTGGGGCTGGGTTTGAACCCGCCACCTCCACCATATGGGGCCAGCGCCCTACTCCTTTGAGCCACAGGTGCTGTCCCAACTGTAGCTGTTTTAATAGGTGTGCAGTTTTAATTTCGTTTCCCTAATGGTTAATAATGTTGAACGACTTTCCACCTACTTCCTTGCCACCTGTGTGCCCTCTACAGTGGGAAGTCTCTTTGTATCTTTGGCTCATTTTCTAATTGAAATGTTTGCTGTTGTTGTTTTTATGGTTGAGTTCTGAGAGTTCTTTATTCTATTGGTCCTTTGTCAGATACATGGCTTGCAAACGTTTTCTTCAAGTCTAAAGTTTGTATCTTTACCCTATTAATAGGGTGTTTTGCAGAGTGAAAGTTTTTTTTTTTTTTAAATGTTGATGAGGGTGGTGCCTGTGGCTCAGTGGGTAGGGCACTGGCCCCATATACCGAGGGTGGTGGGTTCAAACCAGCCCCAGCCAAACTGTAACAAAAAATAGCCGGGCGTTTTGGCAGGCACCTGTAGTCCCAGCTACTAGGGAGGCTGAGGCAAGAGAATCACCTAAGCCTAGGAGTTGGAGGTTGCTGTGAGCTGTGACTCCACAGCACTCTACCGAGGGCAATAAAGTGAAACTCTGTCTCTAAAAAAAAAAAAGAAAAAAAATGTTGATGAAGTCCAATTTATCATTTTCTTTCTTTACGGATCATGCTTTTGGTGTTAATTCTAAGAACTCTTTGCCTACCTTCAAATCTCAAAGATGTTTCTCCTCTTTCTTCTGTATAGAACGTTTTATAATTCCATGTTTTATATTCAAGTGAATCTATTTTGAGTTAAATTTCTGTATAAGGTGTAAGATGCAAAATTCAGGTCAATGATGTCTAGATTCCCAATTGTTCCAGTACCATATGCTGAAAGGTCACTTTCCCTTCCCTGAAATCAGTTGAACATACGTACACATGCCTCTGTATGTTCTTTTTTATCAACCTCTTTTGTCTCTCTCTCTGCCAATACCACACGGCCTGGATCACTATTGCTATTATAATAAGGCTTGAATTCAGGCAGACTCCTTTATCCAATTTTATATCACTTTCAAAATTGCTTTTACATTTCATCGTGTTTTTATATTTTATATATCTACATATATTTTATATAGGTATATTTGGACATAGAGGTATATTTTTATATATACATATTTTATATCTACAAAGAATCTTTCTGAGATTTTGATAGTAATTGCATTAAAACTGTTTATCAATTTTGGAAGTAGTGACATCTTCACTATGTTGAGTCTTTCAACCCATGAACATGGTAAATCACTCTTTAAATTTTTCTAAAAATTATTTTTGTCAAAATGTTGTGGTTTTCAGAATATAAGTTGTTTTGGCTCGGTGCCTGTGGCTCAGCGACTAGGGCGCCAGCCCCATACACTGAGGCTGGCAGGTTTGAATCCAGCCTGTGTCTGCCAAACAACAATGACAACTGCAATCAAAAAATAGCTGGGCATTGTGGCAGGTGCCTGTAGTCCCAGCTACTTGAGAGGCTGAGGCAAGAGAATCACTTCAGCCCAAGAGTTTGAGGTTGCTGTGAGCTGTGATGCCACAGCACTCTACTGAGGGTGACACAGTGAGACTGTCTCAAAAAAAAAAAAAAAAGAAAAGGAAAAAGAAAAAAAAGTTGTTTTGTTCATTATAAATGGCACTGTATTCTGTAGGTGTTCTGTCAGTATTCTTTAACAAGTTGAATTCCCTTTATTCCTATTTTTTTGACAGCTTTTGTCATAAATGGGTGTGAATTTTTTTCAAATATTTTCTCTACATAGATCAATGTGGTCACGTGTTTGATTTTTTTGCTTCAGCCTGTTAAAAGGGTGCATTACATTAATTTGATTGTTAATATTGAACCAGTATTGCATCCTGAAATAAATTCCACTTGTTCAAGGTGTAAAATTCTTTTCATATAGTCTGTAGTTTTCTTGTCTTTCTTTCTTCCTTTATTTTATGCTTTTACTTTTGGTTTGTCTCTGGTTTTGTTATTTAGGGCAGTTCTAGCTCCATATAATGAATTGGAATGTATTCCCTCGTCTTCTATTTTCTGGAAGAGGTTGTGCAAAATTAGTGTCAAGTCTTCTTTTGACGTATTGTAGAATTCTCTTGATGAAAACCTATGGGTCTAGAGATTTACTTTTAGGATTTTTAAATTTAAGAATAAAATTTCCTTAATAATTATGGGGCTAGTCCTATTATCTATTTCATATTGAGTGAATTATGATGGCTTGCATTTTATAAGGAAGAGCTCCGTTTCATCTGAGTTGTCAAATGTATAACATGTTTGTAGACTTATTGGTGGCTTTCCTGAATTATCCTTTTGACAGCTTCAAAGTCTGTAGTGATATCTTTTGCTTCATCCTTCACATTGAAAATCAGCGTCCACTCTCCCTCTCTCTTCGGTCAGTTTTTCTCCAGGTCTGTCGATCTTATTCATCTGTTCAAAGAACTAACCCCCATTTTCATTGATTTTTTTCTTTATTGTGGCATTGTTTCCAATTTCACTGATTTCTGCCCTAATCTTTCCAACGTCCTTTCTTGCTTGCTTTGGGTTGGCTTTGTTACTCCTGTCCTCGGTTCTTAAAGGTGGAAGCTTAGATTATTTATGTGAGGCTTTTCACTTTTCTAATATGTTCGTTTATTGCTATAAATTTCCCTTTCGGCATTACTCTACCTGTGTTCCACAAATTTTGACATGACGTTCTTACTTTCATTCAGTTTAACACACTTATTTATTTGATCATCGACTTCCTCTTTAACCAAAGGATTTTTTTAGAAATATGCTATACAGTGTCTGTTTGGAGATTTTCCTGTGGTCTTTCTGTTACTGATTTCTTGTTTAATTCCATTCTTGTCACAAAACACAATCTATATGATTTCAATTATTTTAAATTTGTTAACTTTGCTTCATAGCCCAGGATGTGTTCCATAGATGGATGTCACACACACACACACACACCATACATACATATACACAGACACATATACACACTCATTCACACCTATTCACACCCATACACACACATACACACCATATACACATATACACAGACACACATACACCTACATACACACCCATTCACACTCATACACACCCATACACACAGATACACACACACACCCACAGTCATACATGCCCATTCACACCCATACACCCATGCACACATACACCATACACACAGACATATACATACACACACATACATACACACCCATTCACACCCATACACACATATACATAGACTCACATACACACATATACACACCCCTTCACACACATACCCATAGACACAGACACACATACACACACCTACATACACACCCATACACACACATGCACACATACACACACACACACCATGTGTTCCGCTATTGTTGGGTGGACTGTTCTACAATACAATGTCAATTAGATCCTGTTGGTTGGTGGTGGCTGTGTTTGTCTTTATCCTTGCTGATTTTTAGTCTGATTTTTCTATTAATTGCTAATGGAGTGCTGTTTAGCCTCCACATATTATCTACATAATTGTGGATTTTCCTATTTCTCCTTTTAGGTCTGAAATTTCGCTTCCTGTATTTTGCAGCTCCGTGGCTTAATGGGTGCACGATTAGGAAAGCTCTTCTGCTTGTTGGACGGACACTTTTATAATTACATACTGTCTATTTCTACTAATTGTTGCTCTTAAATCTACTTTATCTAATGCTAACATAGCTCCTCTTGCTTTTTTTTTATTAGTGTTTGCCTAATACATCTTTTTCTGTCCTTTCCCTTTTTAATCTACCTACATTATTCAATTTGAAAGGAGTTTCTTGTCGACAGCATGTTGTTGGGTCGTGTACTTTGATCCGCTCTCACAATCTCTCGTAATTGGTGTGTGCAGGCCATTCACACTTAATGTCATTAGTGCTATGTTAGTGCTTAATTTTGCCATGTTATGTATTTATTTTTCTGGCTTTTTATTTCCCTATGTCTTGTGTTTCTGTGTTTACTCTTTCTGCCTTTCTCTGGGGTATCTAAATATTTTTTGTAATTAAATTTTATTTTATCTATAGCTTTTCTGAATCAGTCTCTTTTCACAGATTTTTTAGCAGTTTGAATGACGTGGACTCTTCCATTGTATCTCTTTATTCTCCCCATTTTTAATATAATTGTTCTAACTATTTCTTCCACATGCAATTTGAACTATATCAGACAGCAATATAATTTTTCAGTTAAGCTTAAAGCTTAATTTTTTAAAATACCAGAAAAATAAAAGTCTAGTGCATTTATGCCTATATTTATTTTCCTCCTTTCTGGTGGTGTTCTAAGATTCCTCCTTTTATCATTTTGGTTTTCTTTAGAAAAAAAACTTCTCTCCTTTAGCCATCTTTTTAGGTAGACCTGCTGGCAGCTAATTCTTTCAATTTTCCTTCATTTGAGGATGTCTTGATGTTTCCATTTCTGAAGGATAATCTCACTCGGTATGGAATTCTGAGTTGATGAATACTTTCTTTCCGCCCTGGAAAAATGCCCCGCTTTGGCTCGTGGCTTCCGGTGTGAAATGTGCTCTGTTTCAGAGGGCTTTCCTGCCACAGGTGCTATGCCTATTCTCCCTCCCTACTTTCAAGAATTTTCTCATGGTCTTTAGTTTTCAGAAGTTTGGCTATCATGAGACTTGGTGTGGATTTCTTTGGGTTAAAAATTACTCAGGACTTACTCGGCTATTTGAAACCGTGCACACGGTCAGCCCTCTGTATCTGTGGGTTTAATATCCACAGATGCAACCATGGATTGAAGATATTGTAAGAGGGACTTTACCCAACAAATGCAATCAGTGTAACATGGTTTCTTGTACCCTCAATGAATCCCCAACAATGAAAAATATATATATATTGGAAAACAATAATAAACAAAAAATAATACAACAGTAAAAATAAAGAATTTTAAATACAGTAAAAAATATTTACATTATATTAGGTACTATAAGTAATCTAGAGATGACAAAGTCCATAGGAAGATGTGTGTAGGTTATGGGGAAGTACTATACTACATTATACAGGGTGTCCACAGAGTCAGTGTGTTCCTGTGCAATTTAAATAGACAACTACTTTAAATATTGCACACAAACTTTATGGGTACCCTGCATTAGGGACCTGAGCATCTGAAGATTTTGGTGTGCACAAGGATCCCAGAGCAAATAAATACCCTATACTTAGGGAAAGCTGTAATGATCTTTAGCGAATTTGCACTTAGCATGACAACTTGGGAAAACTGTGTCTACTTCATCTCTCCAGAAGTTTGCTCATGACTATTTTTAATTATTTATTTGCATGCATTTTTATGGTCTGTTTCTTCAATCAGCTACAAGACCTGATCGGGGCAAGTACCTGATTTTTTCATTTGCCACTGTATTCCCATGTCCTAGCATAAAGCCTGGCATGCAATGCCTGTCTGATGCACATTTGGGATGACTCAGTTACCAAACTCAACTCTGGTAGGGCTCACGGTAAACCCTTGAGAATTTAATGTAGATACTGTAGATTCAGGGAGGTCACATCTCTGCCAATTCTGATTCAGGAGGTCTATGGAGATGACCAAAATCTGCATTTGTAAACCTGTTTCACAGGTGATCCACAGCTATCTTAGATGCCTAAAAGAATACCACAAGCTGTGCTTCATATCAAGACGATTATGGTCCAAGCACTGTTTTAGGAGGTGTTGACTACGAGGACAGACATGGGTCAGTATAGGTGTTCTGCTTCATTTAACCCACTTCCTAACTGCTGGCAACAAAATGAGTTCCCCTATAAACAGATGTAAATCTAGGGACACAGATTTAAAATAAAAGCATTCGAACGAATTGGAGAGGAAATTGTCACAAAAGGCATAACGTTCTGCTATGGAGAGGGTAGCTGGAAGAACAGGCTCTGCCCTCAACTCATGCATTTTAAAACACTGCACCGAGGGTTTGTGTTTACTCAATGCAAGGCCATTAATACATTCAGCCCAAGAGTGAAGCAATTTTAATATTAATAGGCTCTTTATGAGAATTTAATAACAAAGTCATAGCTTCCTTGTGTTTCAAGACACAGGGGTTAATTACTTCAAACGGGTTGGCAGGGAAAAGGTCAAATTTTAATGCTGACCTTAACAGTTTGGGATAAATATAAAAAGGTAATAGCCCATTTAAAGCTATGATGCTCACTGTTCTCTGCAGGCTGAGAAACTCTCCCATAATATCCAACCTGTGGATCTCACCTAAGGAAGCCTGAAAGGGCCACACACCCAGTTATTATACCTGGTAAATGTTAGCTGCTTTTACCTGAAGTCAGTCCACTCTTGCAGAGGAGAAAGAGAAAACGGATTTTTCTTTGTTTAAGTGTGGATCTTTTCTAGTATCGGAGGCACTGAAGCCCCAGGTGTCCAGAGCTTCCCAATCTTCTATCAGGAGCTTTGGAAAAAGTTAAAAAAAATGAAGTCTATTATATGAGACTCTGGCTTCTCTGCGATAAAAAAAAGACCGTTGCTGGTTTTCACAAAAGAATCAAAGCAGGTTGTCACTGGAGATTTCCATGATCTTTCTCAGCCTACAGAGAAAGAGATGTGGGGCCTGGGAAGCCCCTCAAGTCCTACAGGTGATGGCGACACAAGGCCATGTAGGAGATATTGGGTTGGAGTTGAGTGGGAGAGGTAAAACTTTGATGGGTGCAACAAATTACCAAAAACAAAAAACAGAAATATGAGCTTAACTCCTTGGCCTGGAAAACATAATTCTACACTGCCAGCATAGGAATGATGAATTTAAATGGGTATTGCTGATAGGTTTTTTTCTCCCCTCTGCCCATGTAATCCCTCTTTTTATCATGGCCCCGAGATTTTCTCCCTCTGTTCCATTTCCTGACCAGGATCCAAGGTTTGCCATAAATGATCCGTTCTATAAGATGAAGGGTGTCTACAGTCTCCATGGACAGAGGCTGGGGTTCCTTCTAACACTGTGGTTCTTGCATGGACACATGTACACCTTTCACTAGAATTCATCCCTCCGAAAACGTTCACGACAGCGGCAGCAAACTGGATCTCTTTGCCCTGGTCCACGTACTTTCAGTCATGAGCCATTTATTGAACATCCATCATAGAACAGGCATTTGCTGGGCAAGGGAGATTCAGAAGTGAATCAATCAAGGTTGCTGGCCACACGGAATTTACAGTGTAACAAGGAGATAGACAAAAAAACTAATTATGAGGGAATGCTACAGGAACACATGAAAAAAAAGCAATCAGCTCAACCTTAGAAGGTCTTGAGAAGGTTTTGCAAAGAAATGGCTTCTGAGTGGCAACTGAGTATCATTCAGAATAGGCTGGGAGGCCGGGCCTGGTGGCTCACACCTGTAATCCCAGCACTCTGGGAGGCCACGGCAGGTGGATTGCTTGAGCTCAGTAGTTCGAGACCAGCCTGAGCAACAGTGAGACCCTGTCTCTAAAAAAACAAAAAATAGAAAAAGTAGCCTGGCACAATGGTGGCACATGTAGTCCCAGCAACTTGGGAGGCTGACATAAGAGGATCACTTGAACACAAGAGTTTGAGGTTACTGTGAGCACTCAACCCCAGGGCAACTGAGTAAGACTCTGTCTCAAAAAAAAAGGAGTAGGCTGGAAACTGCAGCAGCAAATGACCTCAGAATCTTAGCCGCCTGCAGCAGTGAAGACTTATTTCTGATGCAGGCTGTGTGTCGTCTGGGGCTCAGCGGGTTACCTGCCAGGTGCCACCTTCTCTCGAGGGCCCAGCTGCCAGCTCAGTGGCTCTCTGATGTCCCAGAGAAGGGAAAGGAGACTGAGTCACAGGTTGGCTCTTCCCGCTTCCATCAGGAATTGGACACTTCCCCACGTTTCATTGGCTCAGGCAAGTCTCCTGGCTAGTCCTGATTTTTAAAAAAGTTTAGGGCGTAAAGATCCTCCTGCAGTGAGAAATTCCACAAGGGAAGAACCTGAAAGATTTGGAAAAGCCTAATAAATCTACCGTGGGTCCACAACACCAGTGAGAGCTCTGCTTTGTGTGAAGACAAAGTGGGATGAATGTCCTAGGAAGACAGAATTTGAGAGGGGACAGGAAGAATGGGGTGGGGAGGAGGGGAGAAATGGAGGGAATTTGGAGAATCCTGAGTAGGAGGTTTTATAATACAAGGCTAAAGCAAAAAGCTCTAGGAGGGGAAAAGAGAATCCTAGTATGAAAAAAGAAAAAAACTCCTTTTCCTACTCTGGGTTCACCAACACAAATTTGGTGATATACACATACAAGAAAGGCCTGAAAAACAGTGATTTCAAAGAGCCTTTGGGGCTTTAAATAAGTGTTTTTCAGCCTTTTTTATCTCATGGTACATTTGCACCTATAGGTAAACTTCTGCAGCACACTTAAATTACGTAGATCAGAAAAAAAGGGTATACGTACAGTGCTGTGAACATCTTTCAAAAATAATTTAATTTGTGTTCTTTAAAAACGTTCATGGCACACCGGTTGAAAATCCCTGCTTTAAATGTTGAGTACACATTGTGAGCTATTCAAGCTTTTAAACACCAGGGGGCTGGGGAAAGACAGGAAGGAATCCAAACATGCAAATGGCCTAATGTTCATTTTAGGATTCCTGGTGCCCAAAGCCTAGGACTCGGCCCCACATAACTGCTCCCTTTATGGGTGCGGAATGACTGATAGGAGAAATAACGATTGAACCATATCTTCACATGATCGGTCCCATGCGTAGTATCTGAAATGGAAGACAAGGGCAAGACAGACGTCAAACAAGTAAAACTAACCAAATAATTAAAACTTTTGGTGCCATGGTAAGAAAGAAAAACAACGAAGAAGGCTGCTAGTGAGAGCTAATGACCTCCCTGGCACTTAGAGGCTCAGGACGGCATCCCCAGGGGCATGGCAGCTAGCCAGGGGTCTACATTATTGAGAGGTTGAAAAGGAAGAGGTCTCCAGCCCTGGGAACAGCACGGACAAAGGTCCTGAAGAGGAAAAGGCTGTGGTGTGTCTGAGGACTCCAGAGGGCTTCTGGGGCTGTGGTCGCAGTGGTCTGGGCAAGGAGGGTGGGCAGGTCTGGTTGCAATCTTATCACTTGGGGAACCGTAGGCAAATGGGGGAGGGAGGACTTCGTTTTAAGACTACTTTGTGAGTTTCCAGCAAGAGAACAGTATAATCCAATGAATAATCCACTGAAACAACCACCATTTTGATGACCCTGGAGCCCAGTGTCCACACAGGAACTTGGCTGGAAGAAAAGCAAGCCAGTTCCATGCAGGGCACGAGGCTTGGTTATGTAAAGGTTTGCACACTTCCTCAGACCTCAGTTTCCCTGCCTTCACAGGGGAAGCTGTGAAATTGACAGTCAAATAGTGGCCCACAAGGATGACCCAAGAAAACATGAAAAAAACAAACAAGTTGCCTTTGGCAAGAGGAGGTTCTAACATCAAAGGGTGGGCAGCTATAGAAGTTGGGTAAATAGAAGTTTCAATACTCCGTGAGGGCACCGTTCCTGAGCACTCAAAGCAAATTCACTCTGAGTCCAGTTAATGTAAAAGATAGTTTAGGGCAATTAGCCTAACATACATCCTTTTTTTTTTATTTTTCTTTACCCTAATTGCAAGTAAAGCGCTGGCTCACTTCACGGCTCAGGCAGATTTAATTCCTATTAATCCTGTAATAGTGGAAGTTACTGCTCATGGCCGCTGCTGTCAACCCTCCTGGTTCCAACTCTCTCCTTTGGAATGGCATTTTGGGATAAAAGCATCTAGTTCACAGATGGAGTGGCGCTTTCAATGTGAAGATATCAAGATATTTACTAAACCATGGCAGGGCGCTTTGTGGGAGATAATGACAAATTTACAAACAAGAAGAAAACTCCTCATATTACAAAAACAAATGGAGTGACTTCCACGCCAGCTAGGAAGAGAACAGACCCTTCTAAGCTCCAAGGAAGAAGAGAGAGTCAGGAAGAGGGAGGGGGGCCAGTTCTTGTTGAATTGGGCACAAGATAGGCCACATCTGTCGGGGTAGATGGAAGACAGATTGGGAAAAAGAAACACGGAGAGATGGTTTCATAACTGGAGGCTGCGCTGCTCGGTCCAAATCAGGCGATTCCAGAAATGTACCTCCAAGTCAGTTTGTTATTTTTTTTCCCAACCAACTGAATGCCTTTATCAAAGCCCCTCTCTTTATACCTTCACATGAAAACATAAATATCCTTCTCCCTGCCATCCCACGCCAGCATAATAGTTTGAACATGAACACTCCATGCTTGAATTATTCCAGGAAAGACCAGCGTGCTTAA
This sequence comes from Arctocebus calabarensis, assembly GCA_963573935.1. Taxonomy (NCBI): domain Eukaryota; kingdom Metazoa; phylum Chordata; class Mammalia; order Primates; family Lorisidae; genus Arctocebus; species Arctocebus calabarensis. The sequence goes on along the minus strand of CAUYON010102171.1, from coordinate 5,375 downwards.
GAACTTGTACACAAACGGATTTCAAACAAAATTCCTGGACGGGAGGAAAGTCTGACTCTCCAACCATGAGCAGAGCCATTGGGCACCTTCTGTGCATAGAGCGTCTTCTGTGTCAGATAAAGGAATAGCCACGGTGTGAAGAAAACCAAAGATGAACAAGACATGATCCCTGTTCCCAAAGATGTCCATGACGCTTTCTAATTCTCTCCTCCTAATTCTGGAGTGATGAATTCAAACACTCCACCCTTTGTTCTGATTCTTGCCAGAACCTAACAAAATCCAGGCTTAATAAAGGGGAAAAGAAAACAAAGCAATCAATCAACTCTTGGAAAAACTGTCGCAATCCAGTTGATAGCAAAATCACCACAAATGCCTACTTTCAACCCGTGCTGATGCGACCTGGCTGCAGTGAACTTGGCCTCCATCAATACGGAGGACGTGGACTGTTCATATTCCTCCTCGGCCCATCGTATTTCCTCAGAAGAGACTTAACGCTTCAGTGGGGCGTGGGGCTACTGTACCACACCTTCCTTCCATCAGCTTCCTTTGCGGGTAGGTGCAGCTACATGGCTCATTTCTGGCTGATGGAATACAGCTTTCTGGAAGGGCCCCCAAAGAGAGGAAATGGGATCTAATTTCCCCAATTCTCTCCCTGTCCATCAGAATGAGGATGTGGCAGCCGCAGTCAGCCACTGACTTGCCCCAGAAAGTGGAAGGCCGATGAGGATGGAGAACAGCTGGGTGGAAGCGAGAGTAAGAGGTCTTTACACCCCCACCCCCGTCATTCTCGCCTCTGGATTTTACTTGATGTCAGATAAAAGTAAACTCCAATTTTTTTAAAAAATTGTCTTCTTGGGTTTTCTATCACCTGAAGCCTCACCTAACCTTCACTGGCCTAATTGGCAAAGAAAAAGAAATTAACATAGGCCTTTCTACAGATGGGAATGAGGATGCTGGACGGAATGGCTCAGAGTCACAGGAGGAGGGTGGCCCAGCAAATGGCTCGGCTGCAAGGTCAGGGCACGGTCATAGGCCACCCAAACAATCACACTCGTCCCCTGACATCTAGGAGAGTCTAGATCAGCGTGTTGTTCAAAAGCTGCTTTTGCTTAGACCTACTATTTGGGTACTAGGTAATCAGACCCAAAACAACCTCCTTCGAAATGGGAAAAACAGAAAGATGGGAATAACATCAGTGCCCAGAGACAATGATTTTGCTAAAACACAAACCATGGGAACACGCCAGGACACTTCTGCTTCGTGGAAGGGAAGTCACAACTGCCAATTTCTCGCTCATCCACCCGGAATGTGAAAACGAAACTCCCCCCGGGCATCTGTTCGCAGGACTTTGCAGAAACTGACTCTAATTTGTGCTTTTGTTTGGGGTTTTGATTTGTTTGTTTGTTTGTTTAATGTTCTGTTGTCTATTCCAGCTAAGTCCAGGGGTCTGACACATTGCATGTCGCACACAAGTTGAGGACGGCATTCCAAGCCGAAGCTATTTTGCCTAATGCTAATATCTATGCAGGCAAATACATTCTGTCCTTGTCCAGAAGGAAAATCAACATTGCTCTGCTTTTCGGCTACATTGTGTCATTTTCTCAAAGGATGCATGCTTTCTTAGAATAGATATTTAATATTCAATATAATTTCTTTCTCTACCACTGTTATTTGAAACAGATTTCGGTCATTCATTCGGTCCCATTCCATTTCAGTTCCATCAACTCCAGCCACTCCTTTCCATGAGGTAGGCTGTGTCCCTTTTGGAACTGCAGCTGTGTGATGTGACAAGTCCCTCGGCCTCTGGGAACCTGTACAAACCACTCGCATGATAACTATAAGGACATCATCTATTTACCCTGTGTCCAATATTTTGACCATCTCTTTAGACAGTTGGTTAGACAGTTGCGTTTAGAAACTCATCCCAGGATAAGCACTATGGTCACCTTCGAGGTATCCCTCTTGGGGAGCTATGCACCTAATCTACCCTTCACAGCAATTTTAGAATTCTTTCTCTGGAGTGGCCATCAGAGCTGTTGTCGCATGAGACCTGACAGTTAGGGTTTGCAAACTCATTCTAGAAAAGGGGCTCCATACCTCACTGCTGAATATCACTACAGTCTGCCCCCCTGGGCCATCTGGTGACCACGGCGATATTCAGCACTAAAGCAGGTCACACAATGTCTGGGATGAGTTCGTGAATGTAACTACGTGACCTTGCATTTTTAACATCTTCATTAACTAGATGAGGAAACCGGCACACACAGTGATGAAGCGATTACTATCCCATCACAGGACGAGTAACTGAAAGGTATGCAATTTGGACCCAGAAGTTATGACGCCAGAATTTGCTCTGATATTAAAGCAAAGGTGTCCTGATGTTGTCTGCAAGACCTCCAAGGAGAACATTTCTAGAAAGACTCCACCACATCCAAGTGGATGTGCAGGGAGACAGGAGAAACCAAAGTCCCTGTATGTCCAAGGACCTAAAATATCTGGTGACAACACGCTGGGGTCACCCGTGTGTCATCTGGAATAAGATGTGGCCCTGGGTCACGGAGCTTCTCTGCACTCAGCTCAGAGAGGCAGGCAGAAAGCAATCTGGCACCTCCATAAACCAAAGTCAACTCCGTCCAGCAATGACAAAGAAAAGCATGTTTAATCCTGTGGCAATACATCATTTGTCATGGACTACAGGCTGCATATAAAGTGTGGCATTATTTTTCAACGGGAGAACTTTCCTCCAGCTTAGCAGAGTTTTGTACAGGCAATGGGTACGGAGGGCCAGGCGTCTGCAGATTTATGGTAGCGGCTGTTGACCGGAATTAGAAATCTCAAATGCCATTTCTCACCAAGATAAGAAAATTATTATAAGAGTCATGTGCAGAGATTTGAAAGGAAAAACAGCTTATTTCCATCAAATATTCTAATTTTTTTTTTTTCCTTTTGGCCGGGGCTGGGTTTGAACCCACCACCTCCGGTATATGGGGCGGCACCCTACTCCTTTGAGCCACAGGTGCCGCCCACACGCCCTACTCCTTTGAGCCAAAGGCACCGCCCACATCAGCTATTCTCTTGTACTCTGGCCCCTTCCGGCTCCATCCATGATCTGGAAGACAACATGGGGGCGTGAGTCAGGCAAGCAAAGGGAGTCTGCAGAAGAGAGAAACAAGAAAGATATTTTACCTAGTTCGTGTACAAGTTTATTTAAGGGGAGAAAGTTAATATCGAGACACATGAGTGTCTCCACAGACACTGACCAGGAAGGCATCCCGTTTCACGGCTTGGGACATAAATCGTGCTGAACTTTGCGTCACACCAGTTAGTGAGCGCTGCCTGAGGGATACAGAAAGATAGGAAGGATTCTGAGAAGACCTGGAGCAAATGAAACAAGCAAAAGCAAAGGAATAATGATGGATTTAATTGGATAGTGGGTGACCTGGATAACAATCTGAATAAATAAACAATGGGCGATCTTCTAAGCTGGGCTTGTATCCAATTTCAGTCAGAGTAATTAATGAAAAATTCATAAACACGGACACTTGGAATGCTCAGCTCTAGATTTTCCTGCCTAACATAGTAAAATTAAATATCGGAGGCCCCGTCAGAAGCAAATAACAATTTTGATTTAGAAAGCGACTGTAAGTCTATGTCTTCTTACTCCATATTGCCCATCTGATGCTCCAAATGAACTTGGAATCTTATTATGCTTTTTTAAATACACATTTCTTAATGTGTACAAAAAGCAGAAAGGTAAGAAATTCAGTGGGAGAAGATAAGATGGGAAACACAGAGGATTTGGACCATGGAAGGCATTCAGGGCCACAGTGAGCACCTTGGAGTTGATCTGATACGTGATAGAGAGCCAATGAAAGTTTTGGGGGCAGAGGACTGACATGGGTAGAACCATGACCGGGGAAGATTAATTTAGAAATAGGATACAGGCCTGACGTGGTGGCTCACACCTGTAATCCTAACACTCTGGGAGGCCAATGTGGGTGCTTGAGCTCAGCCTGAGCAAGAGCTAGAACCTCATCTCTACTAAAAACAGAAAAATGGGTGTGGTAACAGGTGCTATCGTCCCAAGTTCAAGAGGACTGCTCAGTCCCAAGAGTTTGAGGTTGCTGTGAGCTATGACACCCCAGCCCTCTACACAGGGGCTACAAAGTGGGACTCTTTATCTCAAAAAAAAAAAAAAAATAGAAATAGGATATAAAACTAATCAGTGGATACACACGTGTGCACATACACATGCAATCAAAAACACACTCTTAGGAGAAATTATTTCTTTTGTAAATTTAATTTTTTATTAAATCATAACTGAATACGTTTATGGGGTACAATGTGGTTATCTGATTTACAACATGGAATGCTTAAATCAAACTAAGTAACATATAACCATCAGCTCACTTACTCATGTTTTGTGGTTAAGACATTTATAATTTAGTCTTAGTTATCTTTTTTTTTTTTCATTTGGAAATATTTTATTAGATAGCTTTAAAACGTAAGAGTTTTTAAAACAGTCACAATTCACCAAAGTATGCCTACAATCTAAGCATATCAGAAAATCTTTTTTTTTTGTACTTTTATTTATTTATTTATTTATTTTTATTGTTGAATCATAGCTGAGTACATTAGTGCAATCAAGGGGTACAATGTGCTGGTTTCATATACAATCTGAAACATTTCATCACACTGTTAGACATAGCCATCATGTCATTTTCTTAGTTACTGTATGAAGACATTTGTATTCTGCATTTAGTAAGTTTCACCTGAACCAGTCTAAGACGCACCATAGGTGTGGCCCCACCAATTACCCTCCCTCCACCCCAACCTCCCCCCTCCCCTCCCCTCCCTTGCCAAATACAGCCCAATTCATAATTGCTAAGTCATGGAAGAAGCCCAAGTGCCCATTGACCCAAAATGGATTAATAAACTGTGGTACATGTATACCAAGGAATACTATGCAGCCTTAAAGAAAGATGGAGAATTTACCTCTTTCATGTTTACATGGACGGAGCTGGAACACATTCTTCTTAGCAAAGTATCTCAAGAATGGAAGAAAAAGTATCCAATGTACTCAGCCCTACTATGAAGCTAATTTATAGCTTTCATAATGAAGGCTATAACCCAACTATAGCACAAGAATATGGAGAAAGCAGCAAGGGAGGGGATGGGAGGGGGAGGTAGAGGTAGAGGGAGGGTAATTGGTGGGGCCACACCTACAGTGTATCTTAGAAAGGTACAGGTTAAATTTACTAAATGCAGAATACAAATGTCTTCATACAATAACTAGGAAAATGCCATGAAGGGTATATTAAACAGTTTGATGAAAATATTTCAGATTGTATGTGAAACCAGCACATTGTACCCCT
>CAUYON010102169.1:0-58222 GCA_963573935.1 Arctocebus calabarensis | reverse complement strand
GCTGAGCCGTTACCTGGTAACAGCCACAGGAAGCTTGAGCTTGGTGCAAACACCTGCCACTCATTGATCCATTTCAGAGCCCAGCAGAGGGGGCCTTTAGTCAATTACACTCACCCCTCTCCCTACTAGAGAATCCTCAGAAATATTAGGAAGGGCACTGGATTTCCCACAGTTTGGAGGAATAAGGTCTCAAATTATTTTAATTCAGAGTTGAAGAAGAAAAGATAATTCAAGTGTATAAATAGAAATGATTTGAATATCTACATTATGGGGTTAAGTAATAATTTTTCCTTAACCTTTCTTATATTTATAAATTATCTTATAACAAGCATTCATTGCATTTGTAACTGGTGATAGGAGGTATAATAACTGTATTAGTATAATAACTGTTGTTGATATCCGCTTGATCTTAAGATATTTATCAAGCCAGTATGTGTATGTAAACATGCGCACAGCTTCGCTCTCTCCACCATGAACGGAAACTCCTTTGCCTCTTGTGTTTCCCCACCATCTACCTCTCCAGTGCCTGACTGGTGACCTGGGATTAGGAAAGGGGGCCCTACCCCAAGGTGGGACCAGAGTTGTGGTGCAATTCAAGTTCCAGAGATCTCCTCTGGGGTCAAACAGAGGCCACACCCTAGGACAGGTGATTTTTTTTTTTTAATTTTTGCGTAGACTCGATTGTGTTTTTCTCAGGTTTACCCCCCTTGGCCTGCTGAACAATTTATTGGTGCTACGGAGCAAGTCTTAATTTTCAACTTCCTAGGCTTACTTCTTGAAATAAAAGATGACTTTATTTTAGGAGTGGTAAATTTAAATCCTCCTGGGACAAGATAGTTAATATCAATATACAGGTTAACTTGTGGGCCACAGTGGTGGCTTATGCCTGCAATCCCAGCATTTTGGGAGGCCGAAGAGGGAGGATCACTTAAGACCAGCCTGGGCAACACAGAAAGACTCTATCTCTCAAAAAAAAAATTTTTTTTTAATTAGCCAGGCATCACACCACTGGGCCAAAAAAATAAAAAAATAAAAAATGGGGAGGAGAGCAAGCGGTGGGGACCAAAGTAAAGTGAGTAAAATGATTTCCTCTAAAAGGGGTGGCACTGACAGCTGCCACATGGGAGTGTGGACTGCAATTATTAGGTCTTCTGGATATTTAGGACATTCCAAAAATTCAGATTTTTTTGTGACATTTCCCGACTTTTAAATACTGGCTCAGATTTTCCTAAAAACCCTGTGTTGGCCAAGCAAAACACCTTGTGACTGAGTTTGGCCCCGGGCTGTCATTTCTAGTCCTTTATTTTCTTGAACAAGTTGGGAAAAAGAAAAAAAACTTCCCTTTACCAGGGGCCGTTTCTTTGCTATTGTCTCCTTCTCTTAGCCCAACCTGACTGGAAACCTCAACCAAAAATCTGCTGGGACCCTGATCCATATGAGGAGAAATCACAACACAAACTGCACCTATGCTTTCAGGCAGACTTCGGGGTTCTGCTGCCTCTTTGTGTCTCCCTGCAAACTGTGACGTTCTTCCAGGTTGTTCTTGTGCCCAGAACTTGGCACTTGCTCTCCCCCCAGCATTGGGGTGCTAGCATCTGCCTTGTGACGTGGTTGGAGAATTAGGTGTCACAGTGCAGAGGAAGAGCTGAGCACAGGCCCCCGTGCAGCGATGGGGCGTGGAGGTCACCTTCATGCTGCCAGTGGCGGCCTGGCAGGGCTGGGCTCACCACCAAGCCCTGTGCAGTTCTCCAGCAGCGGATGGAGTAGGGGCGAGGGTTAACCAGGATGCTCTTTCCTCGAGCAATCCAGCTCATTTGTTCATTTGACAAGGGTTCATGGAGCACCTGAGAACATGACATTTGAGTGAAGACCTGAAAGAAGAGACTGAGCCACCTGTCCCTTTGGGGAAAGAAGGGCATTTGAGGCAGCAGGAATAAGGGTAGGAAGACACAAAGGTGAAAGCAAGCAGGGTGGGTTCCTGAACAACAAGGACACCAGGGGGCTGAGGGACGCCAGCAGGGGAGACAGGAAGAGCCAAAGGCAAGGAGCACATGCTACCTTGTAAGTGGCAGAGTAGGAACTTGGTCTCCAAGGAGTGAGATGAGAAGCAGAGCCTTCATGGCATGTCTAATTTGCATTCCAGCAGCATCATGCTGGCCACTGTGTTGAGAAAGATGAAGAGGGCCAAGTCTAAGCAGGCAGGTCTATTGTGCAGCTACTGAAAAGTCCAGGGCCTTGCTGGAAGTGATGGAGAGGGCATGATTTGCTGACAGACTGAACATAGAGAATGAAAGAATGGGAGAAGTCAATATGACCCCAGGGTTTTTCAACTGAGCAAGTGGAAGGATGGAGTTTCTATTCATTAATATGGAAAAAGGGAAAGAAATTATTTGGGGGGATGACAATCAGTTCAATTTTAGACATGTTTAGTGGGTGATGATTATTACACATCTCAACTGAAGATACAAAGAAGGAGTGTTCAACCTGCAGCACCATAGCTATGAATGTGGTCCAACACAAAATTGTAAACTTACTTAAAAGATCATGAAATATTTTTTCTTTTTGGTGATCTTTTTGTGGAACTCGTTTGCACGGTTCTTGAGCATGAATTTTGTAGATGACAACCTCGTATCTCAATGTCACGGAAAATACACACACGCATGCTCTGGCTATTGTACGCAGGCGTGGCTTCAGTTTTGCAGCAGTGCAGCTTCCGGGGTGTCGTCTCCCAAGTTCAGTCAAACACCGTCACAGGTTCCACATGCTCGTGGTGACTTGGCAAGGCAGCAGTTATCAATACTTCAACCTACTATTCCAACACTAGGATGTTCCATGTTATTTAAAGTCAGGTAAGCATTCTAATTTGATTATTAAGGCTGCTTCCGTACCTCGTCAGTGCCTCAACACGTTGCCCGCTGAACTTCACCTTCACTCCTCTGCCTAGCCCTGCCTCGGCGGCCAAGAGGTGGAAGAGTCCAAACCTTGCTTTCTATTTTCCTGTCAAATAATTTACATAATAAAAGTATTATTATCTATTCTTTTTTATTCCCAGCATCTCAAAAGACATGTACAACATATAAAAAGAAAATACCACCTCCCAAAAAGAAAAATTAAGGACAAAGGAAGATTGTTCAATGAAAAGTGGACAGATGGGGAAAGGGAGGGGAGGGGAGGGGGGAGGCTGGGTGGAGGGAGGGCAATTAGTGGGAACACACCTACAGTGCATCTTAGCAGGGTACTGGTGAAACTTATTAAAGGTAGAGTATCAATATCTTTATATAGTGATCAAAAAAATGCCATGAAGGCTATCTGTAACAGTACTATCAAAATATTTCTGATTGTATATGAAGCACATTGTGCCCTTTGATTGCACCAATGTACACAATTATGATTCAATAAAATTATAAAAAAAAAAATACGAGAGTTACAGTGACTCCAATGTTTGCGAAATTGCCCCGTAACAATTTATTAAATTTTCCACATTTAATTTCCAATTTTAAAGGCTACCTGTAACAAAACTAACTCCTATGTTCACAAGACTCTGCCTCAGAACCCCTTGGGTCTCACTGGTTGTGTCTTTCTCTCCCTTGTCACACCGTCTTGTTTACTACTGCTTTATGGTGTTTCCTGCCTGGCAGGGATCCTCCACCCTTTGCTCTGCTTTCTTTCAAACAAATCTTTGCTATTCTTGTGCATTTTTCTCTTTCCTGTGCTCCTTGGAATAAATTTAAGGTTTCTAACAAAAATTGTGATGGGGGTGCATTTAATTTGTCAATAAATTTGAAGTAGATTTGATATGTTGGATAATGTTGGATAATCTGGGATATGGAATATATATACAAACACACAATTATATGCACGTACACACACATATTTTTGACATGTTCTGTAATTTTTTTTGTTTTATTTATATAGTTCTAGCATGTCTTACTAGGTGTCATACAGGTAAGTTGCTAATTGCCAATAGCATTATTTCACTCCTTACATGTCCTAAGTATAGATGCCATCAATTTTATATTATTTCCAACCACATTTGTTAATCTCTCACAAGTTTTAATAGTTTTCCAGATCATTTACTTGATTTTTTTTCTTGATAGAGTCCAATAATTTGAACCTCCATCACACACTAACTAGATACAGTGATAGTGGTTATCTGCACCTTTTTACCAATTATAGTAGAGATGGCTCTCACTGCTTCACCCACATGCTAATTGTGGGATAAAAGGGAGTTCTGTTCTATTCTTAGTTTACAAAGAGTGTTTTAAATAATCGTTATCATAATTGAAGATTGGATTTGGTCTTTCATTTTAATGTGGTGAATTACATTAACAGAAATCATGATGTTAAGCCACCTTTCTATTCATGAGATTAAGCCTATTTTTTCATCATGCATTTTTTATATATCACTGAATATTATTTATTAATATTTTGTTTATGTACTTGCGTCTACATTTTCAAATTGGATCATAATTTTCCTTTGAGTATTATGCCTGTCATCAGGGATATGCTAACTATATAGAGTAAATAAAGATGCTTCTTCTTTTCTAATACTCTTCAACAGCTTATAATAGTAATTATCTGTTTCTTGAAGGTCCTGCAAAACAGTCTATGGCCTTTTGGGAGAAGGGATTGATGTTTAACTATTTTTCACTATGTACTATAGTTAATAATCTAAACAAGTTTTCTAACTCTTAAGTCAGTGTTTTTTCATGTTATTAGTTCATCTAGATTTTCTAACTTTGAATGCTTCCAAGTAGGAAGGTAAACCAAAAACAAACAAACAAAAAAAAGCCAACAAAGAAATAAACAAAAAAACTCCTAAATGGCTCAGCACCTGTGGCTCAACGGGCTAAGGCACCAGCCATGTACACCTGAGCTGGCATGTTTAAATCCAGCCCAGGTCCGCCAAACAACAATGTCAGCTGCAACCAAAAAAAAAATGGCCGGGCATTGTGGTGGGCGCCTGTAGTCCCAGCTACTTGGGAGGCGGAGGCAAGAGACTCACTTGAGCCCAGGAATTGGAGGTTGCTGTGAGCTCTGATGCCACAGAACTCTATCCAGGGTGACAGCTTGAGGCTCTGTCTCAAAAAAAAAAAAAAAAAAAAACCCTAAATGTTTCAAATAAATGAACTCAAGAGCACTTCTCTGAATTAAAGATGACATTGTTTCTTTCTCCTTTACAATGGAAAAAACCTCCCATTTAGATGAAGACCTATAGAATTATGATTCAAACCATTTTCTCTACTAAGCAACTTATAAAACAAAACAATCCAGTTTCAAGTGTGTCTTGCTCAGTACTATATTGTGTTCCAATCGCCATAAGACAAACCGACATATATTGATTATACGGTTTCTTAAATTCCAGATGAAAAACTAAATCCTTCAATAATAGGGAAACAATAAAAACGTACTTGAAAGTAGTGCTGAGTTTTCCCCCCAAATGGTGGACTCTGCTTTCGAGATATGGACGAAACAGTGGAGTGACGAAGTCCAAGAGCATGCACTTGATACCGCAGGCCCCAAGCTGCCCCAGCAGAGCCAGAGAGGACCAGCACTGGCTCTGCTGTTTGCACAGTGGCCCCTGCAGTGTGCATTCACTTTCTCCCTGCTGCAGGAGCCAGCACCAACTAAGCCAATCAAGCTAATCCTGTCTACTGATGAAACCGGTTCTGATAACGCAGAACTAAGCAAATCTCCCCATGGCATTTGTCTTCACCTTTATGGGGATGCATTGCTGGAATTCAGCTCTGGTGCTGAATTACTATATTCCTATCCGTATACCTATAAGGTTTCAACAAATTTCTAACAGCCCTACCAGCAGAGTACGGCATGAGGCTTTACTAGTGATCTCTCCTATTTCTTAGGGAACGATGTGACAGATTTACTAGTCTCTAGGGCTTAGACACAGGCTTTAGAGGCAATAGCTCAAGTTAGAGAACTGGAGCATCTTGTTTTTGGTATTATCTAGCTAAGATAGGGATTTTACTTAATCTGGGTTTTTAGAGATGGGATTCAGGGTTTCTAAAGAGAAATGCTTAAATTATGTTCAAGATAAAGTAGATCTTCCTGGGACAGGGTCTATTGCTGGTATCAAATTCTCTAAGAATCAATGAAGTAACAGGGTTGGGCACTTATAACTTTGACTCAAACTGCACAAAAGCAATTCATATAACCAAAATATCTGTACCCCGGTAATATTCTGAAGTTAAAAAAATTTTTGTTTAGAAAGAACTTTCATGAGGGCCATCCTTCCTGAGTTCTGAGGCAGGAATCAAAGGGTCCCCAAAATCAAGAGCAGAGGCAGATTTGGACTGTAGGTAAGAGACCTACAGCAGTTCTGCTGGTAGTTCTTAGTCTTGGCTATGCTTTTTTCTCTTTCTTTCTTAGTTTTTGAAATCTCAGACTAATACGTGGGTACAAATGTTTAGGTTACATTGTCTTTATTTCTAAGGTAAAATTCAAGGTGTCATTGAGCCCCTCTCCCGGGGAGGTGCTGAACACCCTCACATTGTGCACAGTCGGTGAGATCCGGCCAATCACCCTTCTCCTCCCCCCTCTCCTTTCCTCTTCTTCGCTACCTTACACTGTGCTTTTTTTTCCTGTGAGCATTTAGTTATTTATATATTGGTTTCATATTAGTATTGAATACATTGGATATTTGTTTTTTCATTCTTATGCAACTTTATTCTTAGCGTTGCTTTGGAACCACCTGGGGAACTTACAAATACCCCATGCCCAGAAAAAATGCTCAGGTGAGTTGAATAAGACCAAAGATGGTATCTGGGTTTGTGGGGTTTGTGTCATGTGACTTAAGGACTTCAAGGGAAGCTTAACCAGATTCACCGAGAGCTTCTTTCTTGCTTATAGCTCTGCAGCTCCAAAACAGATCAGATCATAACTCCTCAAGATAAAAAACTCCTTTTCTCCAAGTAGATAGAGTCCGACAATTTATACCTCTAAAGAAAATTACTTTGGAGAATCATTACCTGTGGTAGAATTAAAATTCAGTGTTTACTCACAGATCCTGAGGTCTTATTTGCTCTGGGTCCACTGGGTAACAGAAGTATGCTTGAGAATATGTTTGAATGGGGCTTAGAAAGCACTAGGATATTTCCGGCTGAATAAACATCCTTCTAATCACACTGCAGCTGAACCGACATTTTAGATACCCAGGACTTTCTCTCATTCCCCAAGAAGACTATTTCACAAGGTCTAAAGTTTAAAACCTTATTTTTCTTAATAGGTATCCCAGATTTTTCACTACTTCATTTTATCCCATTACTCTGTGTTATAACCCCTTATATAATAAATATCTCAAAAAATTACTCACATAAGCAATAAATTATCCCAGAGAGAATTCATTCCGAACAAAAACATTTCTGAGATTGCCATTCTCTTTGCTGCCTGTGAAAAATTATCATTATAATTAAAAGGAATCATTACTAAATTTGGATGAGTGAGCTGCAAAGTAAACTATAGAAACACAAAATATTCAAAATCAGGACACAGTCTGATGTAAGTCATGTTACCAACATACTTTGGTAAAATATTTAAAAGAGGCTTATTGTGTAGCTATTTTCAGCAATTATCTTAATTATTTTAAAACCTATTTTTCAAGTATTAAATGATGCTTCCTGCAAATTCCCTTTTGGTTTCAAAGGTAACTAGGCTGTAAGGTCTGTGCAGATAATAACAAAAGCTTGAAGCTAACTTCTCTCATTCCCACACTCTTCTAGCTTTCCTTCTGGCTTCGCAGTATAGATCTTTGAGTTCCTGATCCTTCCTGTAAAATCTGCCAGCTAGAGCCTGCATTTTTTAACAAGAAGAAATATCAAACAAGACAAGCCTATGGTGAAAAGTTTATCCAGCACTTGAATCCGATAAATGCCAGTTTCTGATGGCCTGATTAAGAACTGAATGACGTGGCTCGGCACCTGTGGCTCAAGCAACTAAGGCACCAGCCACATACACCTGAGCTGATGGGTTCGAATCCAGGCCTGCCAAGCAACAATGACAGCTGCAACCAAAAAATAGCCAGGCGTTGTGGCAGGCGCCTATGGTCCCAGCTACTTGGGAGGTGGAGGAGACAGAAGAATCACTTGAACTCAGGAGTTGGAGGTTGCTGTGAGCTGTGATGCCACAGCTCTCTATCTAGGGCAAAGCTTGAGGCTCTGTCTCAAAAAAAAAAAAAGAACTGAATGACAACCCCATAAAAACTGAACAACACCAGTAAGAAAGATGTGAACAGGCACTTTTCAAAAGAAGAGGGACTACTGGCCAATAAATATGTTAAAAAATGGTTTAACATTTCTAATTCTCAGGAAAATACAAATTAAAACCACAATAAGGTTAACTCCAGTGAGAAATACTTTTATTTAAAAATCCCCAAACAAACTCACAAAGAAGACCTCCAAAGCAATCACAGCCTAAACAAAAATAAACAAGTGGGACCTGATCAAATTTAAAAGTTTCTGTACAGCCAAAGACATGATCAATAGAACAAATAGACAACCCACAGAATCAGAGAAAATGCTTTCATGTTATATATCTAATAAAAGGCTGATAACCAGAATCTACAAAGAATTCAAGCAAATCAGCTTGAAGAAGAAAAATCAAACAACCCCATTAAAAAGTGGGCAAAACACATGAATAGAAACTTTTCAAAAGAAGATAGTTTAATGCCCCCCAAAATGTGTCAGAAAATGCTTAACATCGCTAATCATTTTGGAAATGCAACTCAAAACCACAACAAGATATCACCTAACTCCGAGGAGAATGGCTGTCATCAAAAAGTCCGAACAACAATTGCTGGTGTGGATGCAGGGAGAAAGGAAAACCCAGACACTGTTGGCAGGACTGTAAACCAGTTCAACCTCTATGTAAAGTAGGCTGGAGATTCCTTAAAGAAGTAAAAGTAGACCTACCATTTGATCCAGTGATTCCACTACTAGGTATTTACCCAACAGTAAAAAGGATATTTTACTATAAAAATACTTGTACTCTAAGGTTTATAGCAGTACAATTCACAATTGCAAGGATGTAGAAACAACCCAAATGCCCATCAATACATGAGTGGATTAATAAAATGTGGTTATTTGTATACCATGGAGTACCACTCAGCCATGAAAAAAAAAAATGATGATGATCTAGTATCTTTTATAAAACCTGGATGGACCTGGAGGCTATTCGTCTAAGTGAAGTATCTCAAGAATGGAAAAAGAGACACCACATGTACTCAATACTAAACTAAAGATAGTTGATCAACACTTCTATGCACATACAGAAGTAACAGAAGTCAAGTAAGTGGGAAGGGGGAGAAGGGTTGAGTAAATAAATCTACACCTAACTGGTACAATGCACACATTTTGGGTAAAGGGCACACTTATAATTTCGACCTGAAACTTACAAAATAAACTACGTAATCAAAATGTGTGTACTCCTATAATATTTTGGAACAAAATAATAATAATAAAAGCCATTAGGGTGGCACCTGTGGCTCAGTGGGTAGGGCACTGGCCTCATATGCCGAGGGTGGCCGATTCAAACCCAGCCCCGGCCAAACTGCAACAACAACAAAAAAATAGCTGGCATTGTTGTGGGCGCCTGTTGTCCCAGCTACTCAAGAGGCTGAGGCAAGAGAATCGTGTAAGGAGTTGGAGGTTGCTGTGAGCTGTGTGATACCACAGCACTCTACTGAGGGCAATAAAGTGAGACTCTGTGTCTACAGAAAAAAAAAAAGCCATTAAAGGGCTTTATGCCAAAAAAAAAAAGAAAGAAAGAAAAAACTGTAGTTAGAATTAGAAACTCTTTCCACATTGCTTCAAACTTATCAAATTCAAGAGTTTTCAACTGTTTTATCACTGTGCAATCTTGATAGTCTGGTGAATATAAGAGAAAATAACTGGATGGGTAATAATGGTAATGATAACTATAGTAATTATAATGATGATGATGACAATTGAGAGAAGATAAAAAGCAGGGCCACTCATAGCTTGCTTCCAAGAACAGAATGGAATTCATGTGTAGAAGGACATGGTTCATGAGGTAGTGGTGAGTCAGTATTTTACCAACCAAAATTACTTCTTAGCACATGTTAAAGTTGCTTCTTTCCTTAGAACACAAGCCCTCACCGCCATTTTCAGAATTTCTCAGTAATCTGTATCATATAATGATTAGAATAATAAAACACCACAAGTTCACATTATGAAAAAAAAAAATCTCACAACAGAGGCTGGTGTGGATGCAGAGAAAAAGGAAAACTTACACACTGTCAGTGGGACTGCAAACCAGGACAATCTCTACAGAAAGTCACATGGAGACACAAAGAACAAAAAGTAGACACCATTTGACCCAGCAATCCCACTACTGGGTATTTACCCTAAGGAAAAAAAAATTTATTTTATCAAAAAAGACATGCATGCTTGAATATTTCTTGCAGTGTAATTCACAACCACAAAGATGTGGAACCAACCCAAATGCCCATCAATACATGAGTGGATTAATAAAATGTGGTTTATGTATGCCATGGAGCACTACTCTGTGGGGAGCAGGGTGTGAGTGGCAGGGCCCCTGCAGCCTGGAGTGGCATTCAGGGAACTACCACCAGCTGCTTCTCCTCCTTTAACATTCTTTCCACCCGTCAAAAGTCATGCAGCCCATACACACCTATTATCAGCAAGCACAGTTTTTCCTCTTTAAGGATGATCTCTACCCCATGTATTAAGATTTATGCAACCGGCTTGGCACCTGTGGCTCAGCGGGCTAAGGCGCCAGCGATGTACACCTGAGTTGGCAGGTTCGAATCCAGCCAGGGCCCTCCAAACAACAATGATGGCTGCAACCAAAAAATGGCCGGGCATTGTGGCGGGTGCCTGTAGTCCCAGCTACTTGAGAGGTGGAGGCAAGAGACTTGCTTGAGCCCAGGAATTGGAGGTTGCTGTGAGCTGTGATGCCACAGCACCCTATCCAGGGTGACAGCTTGAGGCTCTGCCTCCAAAAAAAAAACAGATTTATGCAACCTTGTTATAAATGAAGTTGTTTCCATGGTGCAGGTGCTGGTTGCAGCCATCAGCTGCATCAGTCCTCCCGACACCATCCTGTCTCATCTTGTGTGTGTCTCTCTTCTTCATTTCCCACCTTTCCACTCAGGTCAACTCTCCCTCCTTGCGAGGTCCCTCTCTTGCACAGGTACATGACACTACTCAGCCATAAAAAAAATGGTGAACTAATAATACCCTTTGTAAAAACCTGGATAGAATTGGAGACCATTCTTCAAAGTGAAGTTTCCCAAGAATGGAAGAAGAAACACCACACATACTCACTATTAAACTGGAACTAATCAATCAACACCCATGTGTGCATTTGGTAGTAAATGTGAGCCTAGGTACTGAGGATAGAATAGTGAAAAAGACAGATGCAGCCTTGCTGTCCGTGAGTTTCACAGGTTATGAAACTCATCACCACACTCTGATCTTCAGAAAGAAGCATCACAAGCCCTAACAATTCACAAAATCACAAACTCTAAAAATCACACACAGGAAACCAAAACTCTCCAACAAGGTGAAGGAGATGGGTAAGGAGTCACCCTTATTAACTCCAAGGAAGGGTTCAGTGTGCAAAGAGGACTTGCTCTGAGATGTGCCAATTTGTACCCAAAACTCATTCCTTGGGAGAGAGGCTTTTATTAACAAAGAGTAGGTTATAGAAATGCTTTTTAAACTGGAAGTCTTAGGAGAAAGAAGTAATCAGGGACTCCCTACTGTGGACTTAAAATTAATACATAAATCGTTGCTTTGCAATTAAGAGGCTTGGAATGGAGGGCCATAGAAAAAAGGAAGAATATGAGTTTTTTAACCAGGAACCCTAGCAATGACTTCAAGAAGAATGGCTCTAAAGAGAGAACCATCAGCCATGCATTGGGCTATACAGGGTCCCTGTCAATGACTGGCACAGCCACGGCCCCCTCCATACAGAGGACATGCAGTCTGTAAAAAATATTTCTGTAAATAATTCTGAAATGTATCACTGCTGCCCTAGCTTTTGACAGCCTAACCAAGGTCATACTCTCAAGTCCACAAAGCTTTCTAGGCTGGTCAGCAGTTCTCCTGGAGGCCTAGTGAGAAAGCTCAAAAGAGAGAGAGAGAGAGACAGAGACAGAGTAGTGATTAATGGGACCACCAGGTCCCCTTTCTTGGACAGTTTGTAGTTGAATCAGCACCACAGTGAATAAACACACCCAGAGAGACCTCAGTGTAAAGACAGGTTAGCTATCCACTGTAAGAGCAGAATCAGGGACAGATTATGGCAGAGACACCCTAAGAATGGAGCATCTAAACAATGATTATCAAGCTGGGGGTTTGCAAAATGATCCATTATGGAATTAGAAGAAAATATTAGTAGTCCTATTTACATTTATTTCCCTTTTTTGTCTTTTTTCTTTTGTTTTTAAGAGACAGGATCTCTCTCTGTTTCCCAGACTGGAATACAGGGGCCAGATCGTAGCTCACTGTATCCTTGAACTTCAGGGCTCGAGTGATTCTCCCACCTCAGCCCCCGGAGTAGCAAGTCTACAGGTGTATATCACCACAGCACACTTGGCTAGTCATACCACCACACTTGGCTAATCCTGCCACCACAGTTGGCTAATTTTTTTCATTTTTTATTTTTAGAGACATAGTATCTCACTATGTTGCCCAAACTAGTCCCAAACTCCTGGCCTCAAGGGATCCTCCCACCTCAACCTCCCAAAGTCCTAGAAATATAGGTATGAGCCACTGTGCCCAGCTATTTATGTGTACTTCTTTATCTCATTGAATTTTCATCATTATTTGTGTATGTCTAAAAAATACATATATTGAGAAAAGTGCATGCTCAAATTTTTCACTGTTGGGATACATGATCAAAACATTTAGCAATAACTGCAGAAGTGTGTTCAAAGCCTCAGACCCTCACTTCTATAGGAATAGCCTTTACAGCAGAGTTTTTCAACCTTTTTTATCTCACAGCACACTTGAACCTATAATTGAACTTCCACAGCACACTTAAATTATGTTGATCCAAAAAAAAAAAAAAGTAAAATAAAGAATATACATACTGTGCTTTGAACTTCTTTTGAGAATAATTTAATGATCTCTAACAATTTTTGCCACTCACCTAAGATCCTCTCACAACATACTAATGTGCCATGGCATACTATTAGAAAAATCATTGCACTACAGAGATGTCACATCCTGAAAATATTCCTAAATCACCTTGGGGCCTGGTGCTGGAGATGCTGAGACAGACTTCTTTATGTCAAAGCCCCACTAAGGCAGTGCCCCGAACGTGTCTTTGGGAATAGCCCAACCAACGCAGTTTGGTGATGACCAATTTTGGTCTATTCTGTCAAGAGGGCAAAAACCATACAGGTGAGGAAGCTGAGGAGATCATACACATTAGCTTCAGAGGAAAACTTTTATGTCCACAGGAAGAATTTGTGGGTTGTCCTTGAACACTATCAGGAAAAGAATTGAGGGTAGCCTTAAAAGACTGTGTTCACTATCGGTCAGATATATACCTCTTGAGTATTTTAAATTGAACTTCTAGGTCGTTATTGAGTTGACCTTTCTAGGGATTATTTATCACTAAATATATAGGAAACATACAAAAATTTTCAATAAGAGGTCTCTAAAAATAATTGCATTTTCATAGACTTTCATTTCATTTCCCACCAACCCTGTAGGTCTAGTAACCAGAAATTTTTTCCAATAGCAAAAAGCTGTGATGAGAAAAGATGCCCCACCCATATCCACTAAGAAAAATAGAGGAAATTTTCAAACCAAAATATTGAAAGATTTTTTTTTTTTGAGACAGAGCCTCAAGCTGTCACCCTGGATAGAGTGCTGTGGCATCACAGCTCACAGTAACCTCTTATTCCTGGGCTTAAGCGAGTCTCCTGTCTCTGCCTCCCAAATAGCTGGGACTACAGGTGCCTGCCACAATGCCCAGCCATTTTTTGGTTGCAGCTGTCATTGTTGTTTGGTGGGCCCAGGCTGGATTCGAACCCACCAGCTCAGGTGTACATGGCTGGCGCCTTAGCCCGTTGAGCCACAGGCGCCGAGCCTATTGAAAAGATTTTAATGATTTAATATCACTAAGCAAAAGGAAACAGTTGCAAACACAAAGCAGCTAATGCTGTTTTGCACCTATTAAGTTCTAAATTCCATTAAGTATAACTACTGATGGTAGAATTCATGAATTTAGTAGTGATAACCACCTACCCCACATAGTACAAAAGATTCCATGTAAAAACTAAGCTAAAAACTGAGCCTTATAACTGATTTTTCAAGCAAAAGGATAAAGTATTTCTGTAAATAATTCTAGCAGTATCCTTTGGCCTATGGCTGTGATACAGGGTTCCCCTGGACAGTGAATCCCAGTTTCCTAATCCTGGGCAATTTCATGTAAGCCAGGGTGGGCCTCTTTTGAAATGGATTCCCTGCCATTTTGCCCCATGCAGGAGGGATGGCATTTATCCATTTGTTAATAAGCTCATCAGCCTTACAACTGTGTCTTTCATCTGCCAAGTCTTGGCCAAATATAATTCTCAAGACCTTATACACCTAGCAAAAGACCCACTGGAGACTTCCAACTTAGATCTTTCCCTCCGCCAGAAGTTCTGGTGCTTTTGTTCCTTCTGTTTTCCTTTCTATCTAATAAATCTTATCTCACCAGTGACCTGTCGTCCATGGGTTCATTCTTAGAACCCCTCAGACTAAGGACCTACTTCAGAAAGAAATTCCATCAACAGATAGAATCTGTCTTCGTAGATCCTATTTGTCCCAACTATAAAAAAATGTCTTGCAACTGTAAGCTATGATTATTATTTTTATTCTACCTTTTATGACACCTTTGATCTAAAAGACATATCCAAACTCAAAAGGTCTTGTTAGGTTGTTGCCAAACACCTCTCACTGAGCTTGGTTTAAGTGTCCAATTCCATTCACTGAGGCTGTGAATGAGTGTTCTAAGCACAGTTCTTGGCCTTTGTAACAAACACAAAGCAAAATTCATCCTGGTCTCTGGGCTGAAGGAGCTTACACTCTACCAGGGAAGATAAAACATGCACATAAATCCTTATTATACAAGATCAAATGCACTTCTGGCTGCCAAGGTGGCATAAATACAACGTGGAAGGACACTGGAAAGAGCCGAGGGGGACTGGAGACTAGCAGATGGGAAACAGCTCTGGAAGGGTAGGAGCCAGGGAAAGAGAAAGGCAAGGGAGGAGGAGGCTAAAAAGAATCACACCTTCCAAGATGGGGAATGGGAAAACTCGGAGTCTACCCAGGCTTGCGTTAGGGATAGGGGGATTAGAGACAAGCAAAGCTGTAGGTAATCCAGAAGGACAGAGCTGTTTGGTTAAAAGGTTGAGCTGCTCTAGCCTTTGTCTATTTCTTCTTCTACTTTTCTTGTCCCCACGCCACTTCAGTGCCCCCCACAAGCTTCTGGGTTTTGTTAGTTTATTTGCCTAAGTCTCTTCCTGGTCCGGGAGCTCCCTGAAGGTAGGGCTGGCCTTGTTTTCCTCTCGGTAAAACCTGAGATAAAGCTTGGCATATAAATGTCTGCAGGCTAAATGAATTTCACACTGTAGCAACTTTGTATGTGTTTCATATTTTGCGGTTAGCAATAATGTCACAGCATTAATGAATAAGTCCAAAGCTAGCTGGACTGGTAGACCCACCTGGCTCAGAGACGACCTCTGCTGCTTCCTCAGGCTGAGCAAAACTTAACCCAGGGGCTTCCCTTGTTCATTACCCTCCCTTGTAAAATCATAATCGAATAGTCATCCCTGGGTGTCCAGGGAAGATTGACTCCAGGACACATGCCCCCAAGACCAGAATACACAGACATTCAAGTCCCTGATATCAAATGATGTACTATTTGTGGATAACCTACACACATCTTCCTGAATATTTTAAACCCTCTCCAGATTACTGACAATACCTAATGTAATATAATTGCTATGCAAATAGTTGTTACAATGTATCATTTGGTGAATAATGACAAGGAAAAAAAAGGTCTGTGCTTGTTCAATACAGACTCAATTTTTTTTCTTAAATATTTTTTATCTATAATTGATTGAATCCATGAATGTGGAACCCACAGATTTGGAAGGCCGACTATACATCCATCCTGGGGTTGCTGGGAGGATTAAATGAGTTAAAGTGTACTAAGCCCTGGTATACGGGCTGGGACATACAGCTTCATCTGTATAAGTTCTATTATTATTTAACGTTAAATACAGCTTGTCAATGACACCTAGGGGGCTGTTCAGAATATCAGCTTGACATTGGCTTTATGTGCAAAGCACAGAGGCTAGGTAATAATTCTCTGCTTTATTTTGAAATCTAAACTCATACCAACATGATTCTCTTTCTGGTGGGTGTATTAAAAATTTAGGGGGGGGGGGGTTGGAAGTGACAGATACATAGGAAAACGTCAAAACACTCAAGTGTGCAGTATTATGTATGATTATATATCAAATATACTTAAAATATTGGTTGCTTCCCCCAAAGCTCTCACTGTGTTCCTTTCTGATGTGAACCCCTTTTCTGTCTCTATAGGAAATCACCACCCTTATTCTTATGGTGGGCCTACATTTTCATTATAGTTTTATCAACTGTAAAGTATGGTTTCTTCTGTTTTTCAGTTTTATATCAATAGGAAATATATCAAATGCATTCTTTTGTGTCTATACTTCTTTTGATCCATACTGGGTATATAAGATTCATCAGAAGAAAGCTTTTTTTCATGTACACACATTAGCACACTGGAATTCTTGCAATGTATTCAGGCTTTTAATGTTTACAGGCCATTTTACTATTGATGGATATTAGGTTTATTTTCGGTTGAAAATTATCAAAATTCTGCTTAGAACATTCTTGTATATTTCTCCTAGTGCACAAATGCTTCATTTCTGTAGGGATATACCCAGAAATGTGATTGCTCTACGTGCGGCTGCAATTTTACTGGATAATGCAAACTGGTTTCCAAAGTAAGGACACTAATTTGTATTCCCACCCACAGTGTATAAGAGACCTCCACATCTTTAGTCTATGTTTAACGCCAGACTTTTTATTTTGCCACTCTGTTATATGTACAGGGACGTCGTTATGATTTTGTTTGGATTTCCTGATTATTAATGATGTTGAGCGTCTTTGCATATTCTTACTGGTTGTTCAGATTTTCTTCAATGAAGTGTACTAAAATGCTTGGCTCATTTTTCAATTAGGTTATCTTTTTCTATTTGGTCTACAGGTGGAAGGTCTGTATTGGTTACGGGTTGCAAATATTATCTCCATCTGTAGTTTGCATCTTTATATTCTTTCCAGGGTCTTTTCATGAGTTTACTTCAGTTTAAAGTAACTTGTAGTTATCTTGTCTTTTTATATACCTTTTTTTGTTGTTGTTGTTTCAGGTTCATTGAGGGCACAAAGAATTAAGTTACACTGTTTGCATTTGTTAGGTAAAGTCCCTTTTACAGTTGTCCTGCCCCCAAGAGACTTTACATCTTTTATATTAATCTAGATGGAGTTAGGCTACATTCTTCCCAGCAAAGTATCACAAGAAAGGAGAAGCAAGAATCTTTTTATATATCTTAAAACCCTGCCCAAGGTCATTAAAACATTTATAACCACATTAAACACTTCATTTTTTTTTTCTTTTCACGTTTAAGTGTATAACCAACTTGAAGTTGACTTGTGTGTATAGTGTAAGGAAAAAGTCCACAGTTTTCTTCTTTTCTTGGCTTTGCTCCAGCTAGTTCTGAGGCTATTTTGGTGTGAGCTCATCTGCACTGTGCACACAGGACATATGAAAAACATGCCTGTCACATAGAAGATTTTATGAACAGAAATTCTTTGATACGCTTCCCAGCCATCATCATGAATTTTTTAAATAGTTGAGAAATCAACTGACCAAGAACCCTAAGAAGCAGGGTGACAGTCCAGATGGTCCAAGATTCTTTATGTCTGACATGAGACTTCAAACTGATGCTGTTGAATACCGTTGATCTGCCTGATTCTTGACTTCCTCACAAAAATGCAAGCTGCCTTGTGGTTGATTTTGAGGAGAGATATCTGAGCAAGGTGAGCAGCCGTTAAATGCAGCTTTGGAATAATTGGCCTGCCTCCATTGTTCAGTTTATAATAGCTGCAATAGCTCATACTGCTAAAATAGATCCAATTATGGAGGAAAATATTAAAGAAACAGCAAGCACTTCCTCAGCCAGCATACCTTGCCTGGAAAGTAAGCAAGGGGTATTTTTTTTTTTTCCTTTTAGTTTATGGCTCTAAATAAATAAAAGGTCCAATAAAATAGAGAAACCCAGAAATAAAAATATAAAAGAAAACCCTCCCTTAGCACAGGTTCACGTAAGACTGAAAACGACAAAAGA
Organism: Arctocebus calabarensis; assembly: GCA_963573935.1. Lineage (NCBI taxonomy): Eukaryota > Metazoa > Chordata > Mammalia > Primates > Lorisidae > Arctocebus > Arctocebus calabarensis. The sequence continues at coordinate 39,786 of CAUYON010102169.1, read as the reverse complement.
TAAAACACAATGGAAGGAGGTAAGGGAAGCTGTAAAAAGTGAGAGAAGGCTTGATTTGTTTTATTAGTCCTAGAACTTCAATACAAGATTGACCACAGCATAAATTTGTTGCCAAAAGTTATTATAGCACTCATGTCTATACATATGTCTCGTATAAACATATCACTTTTTAAATAAAAATAAATAATAAGTAGGTTATATGAGCATTTCATCTCATGGTAAGTGTCTGAAATAAAAGCAGATAGAAATGTAGTACCTTTGAGCATTACCATGTTTTATAAATTAATCATTCCCAAGTAAAGCAAGTTTCTTCGTCTCATTTTGATTGATTTTTAGTATTTTCTTTCTGAATCGTTTCTAATAGCATTTCTCAATGGTTCAATTTCCATTTTAGGCAATTTCCTTGATTCTTTCAAGTGTTCGTCCCTGTTCAGCTTTCAGGTAGCCCCATCTTAGGGATTTTTTTGTTTGTTTGTTTTATTTTTTTTGAAACAGAGTCTCACTCCCTTACCTAGGTAGAGTACTGTGGCATCATAGCTTAAAGCAACTTCAAATTCTTGGGCTCAAGAGATCCTCTTGCCCCAGACTCCCAAGCAGCTGGGAGTACAAGCACCAGCCATGGTGATGCCCAGCTGGTTTTTCTATTTATTATAGAGATGGGGGTTTCATTCTTGCTCAGGCTGGTCTCAAACTCCTGAGCTCAGGCAATGCACCTGCCTCAGCCCCCCAGAGTGCTAGGATTATAGGCATGACTCACCGTGCTCAGTCTTATCTTAGGATATTTTAAAAACATATTTGATAATAAATCATCTGGAAACTGGGGATATGTTTTCTTATAGAAACTGTGTCATCCTTGGTTATTAAGTCTTCAGGCCAGTTTATATACATTGCAAAAGCCTATTTCTCACAAATGTTGATGAAGTTAAGCTCTAATAATACCCGAGAGTCTCTGTTCACCATTTCTTACAATCTTTGGGTGGCAAAAAAAATTAGAGACTGAAGCTGAGATGTCAGGGATGCAAATTTTTTAGGCTGCAGTGGGACTTGGACCTCCTCTTCTTCTGCCACTTCTACTGAGAACCAGTGGCAAGACCCCCTCCAGCCTGGACACTGTAAACAGCTTCTGTATGCCAGTGTAGGAGTCCATCAGACGGATCGTGGTGCAACTGGTGGGAAATGAGAAGAATGTGGCAGTGTCGTGGGTAGAGGAAGAGATTCAGGGATTCAACGGAAAGCTCTGGTTTACAGCTTTCTTTTAATATTAGATGTAGATCAGTTTGTAATTTCCTTCTGATACTGCTCACAAGTACAAATCTATCAGTCTCTCTTCTCCTCAACCCTACCTGTTGCCAAGATGGTCTTCTACTCTGACCAAATATAAAATATGGTCAAGGTCAGTCCACCTGCATAGATCTGAGATCTTCCTTTAGCACTCAAGGAGGAACGAACACAAGCCCTTTGGGGACTTCTCCTCATTGCAAAACATGAGGGTGATGACAAAGTGACTCCTTTCTTTTTTATTTGGCCTCTATTTACACCCCCCAAAACATGTAAGGAAAAGATCAGGTCTGCACATATGTGTTAACAGAGAGTCTTGTACCCAAAAGTGAGAGTAAGAGTTCTCACATCTCAAGGCTAGTTGTGGTGGCTCACGCCTATAACCCTAGCACTTGGGAGGCCAAAGCAGATGGATTGCCGGAGCTCACAGGTTCGAGACCAGCCTGAGCCAAAGCAAGACACTTTCTCTAAAAGATAGCTGGGCACTGTGATGGGCACCTGTAGTCCCAGCTACTTGGGAGGCTGAGGCAAGAGGCTCACTTAAGCCCAAGAGTTAGAGGTTGCTGTGAGCTGAGATGCCATGGCACTCTACTGAGGGTGACAAAGTGAGACGCTATCTCAAAAGAAAAGAAGAGAGAGAGAGAACCCTCACATCTCATGGAGTGTGCAACAAAAACTTTCTGAAGCTCTTTTTCAGTGAAAAAGCTAATAATTGTCCCCTTATAAGAATATATGAGGGATGCATTGCGGGGGGAAAGTGATCATTTCTTTTCCCTTTATGAGCTTTTTAAAGTTTTGCCAAACAAAGGAAGTAGCTACTTTCACAAAGCCAACCACCACTTGGCAGGTTTAATCTGAGAATTAACACACCAGTATGTATTCAGCAAATCCCATTAACAGAGGTTGTCAAATAGTGGGTCCATTAAATTAATTACACTTGACATCTTCAACAAGTATGCACAGATGGCAATTTGCAGTCAATGGTAATCTCAGATCAAACTATTTTAGCATCAAAATCTGACTCTGACTTATTATGAATTAATCTTCTCAGTTTGGGGTTTTCTTCTGTGTAGAAATATTTGCTCCTAAGTTATTTGAACACTAAGAAGCTCTGAAAACTGAAGAACAATCTTTGCAGTCAACAAAACAACGAAAGCAGGCTAATTTCTGCCATAGAAGGTATTGTTTTAGGGATAAAGTTCATAATGTGGGAAAAATTATAATATAAATGATGTTGTCAAGTCATATTTTTCATGTCATTACTCTTCGTTTTATGTAATAGCAAAAACAAAATGAAACTAATAGTTTCGGAGGGCCATTCTCCTGGGAGTGAGGAATTCTGGTTTGTATCACTTCTGAGTACATCACTTTTTGTTTACTGGAAAATAGAAAAACCACTGGACCATTGCAAGGGGGCAGGGGTATTGTGAAAGAAAGAGTGGGAATAGAATAAGAGGGAATGAACAAACATGGAGCCAACAAAGAGGCTAATATCTGGCTAACTTGGGTTTAAATTATGGCTCTCCACCCGCTAGCCCATGATGGTGAGTCCTTAAGCGCCACAAACCTTAATTTCTTCATCTGTAAGAGAAGGACATCTGCCTCATGGGGCTACTTGGGGAATTAGGTAAAGCAATCTCTGTACCTTAACACTCTTGCTGGCACTTAGTAGGTGCTTAACAATGTTCCTTCCTCCCATTTCCAAATCTCTCCCTTTCCACATATATACAGATAAGGGGCCTAGGATATTTTATTTTACTTTTTAAATAAGAAAATATTTATTTAATGTTTACTATTTACCAGGCACCATCTTAAACATTTTCTAAACACGAACTCACTTATTTCTCATAATACCCTGTGAAAAGTAGTACAGGGTGTCCCAAGAGTCACCCCTAAAGTCACCAGGCATAGGGAAAACGGGAATTTGTAGCTACATCAAGGTACCTTTGTTTACAAAATATTCATTATAAAATTTTACAAGATATGCCTAAGATAATCTCTGTATGTTGTCACACTTTGCAATTCTCACTGATAAAGGAATTTAATGGGCATTTCATACGACTTGTCACTCAAAGGCACAGACATGACACCATAGTCACGACCGTCTCTGGGCTGGAAAATTCCCCAACATCTAACCAATTCTTAAGAATATATTTTCACTAGAAACAAAACTAGTATTCACATTATTCCTGAATAATACTAAGAATTGAGAGAATAGGCTTTTGGAGAGATAATATTTTTTCTAGTTAACTTGGTTTGTTTGCCCACTTGGTTTGTTTTAGACAGCAAAGGGCTACATAGACTTTACAATCATATCTTTAAAAGAATAGTGGCCAAATTTCAGGCTTGCACATTTCTGTGGGTTTGATGATGAAACAGAGCACAGCTATTTTAAGAATGATTAAGGTGAGCTTTTTTTTTAGACTCAAAATTTAATGGAGACTTTTTTTTTTCTTCCTTTTGTCAATTGTTCTCTGACAAGTGAATTCATTTCCAAGTACATGAGGCTGAAAGAGATTCCAAGAGGCCCATGAATATCCTCTTCCAAACTCTCAACAAGGGGGACAGTGTAGTCATCTAGATGAGAGAGCCCTTGTCAGAGATAGCAGTCACATGCCTGCTGGTAGCACTGGGAGCTCAGACAAACTCTTATGAAGACACTGGCAGAGACAGACCATGGACCAAGACTTTAAGCGTATAAGACCCTAATCTGTTTCTTGCCTCTAAGGTCAGCCAAAAGATTGTAATGCATGCCTACGTAGAAGAAAAATTCATTTCCATTCAAGTTGGGGGGAAGGGCGATGAAGAAGGGGATTGGGGAGCTCTCACCGAATGCGCATGGGGTGGGGGTGTTTGGCACACCTTTTGTGTATGGGACATAATCACTGAGAGGCACTCTACCTAACAAAATCCAATATCTTAACCTGGTTGGTTGTACCCTCACATTCACCTGAAATAAAATTATTTTCAACAACAAATATTTAAAGATGCTGATTTAATCTGATCAGAAAATAAATGTAAAATTGATGAAGTCAAAGGTGAAAAGGAATCCAATGTCCCTTACTGAAAATAAATAAATAAATAAATAAATAAATAAATAAATAAATAAAATTGGGGGAGGGGAAGGATAGTCAAAAGACATCCAATCCACTTTTAAGTTCAAGTTGTTGATCTACAGACAGCTGAACCTTCTAATACTCTGCCCTGCCACCTTTCCTTCCATTTGTAAACAACAGTCAAAAACTGATCTGCTTCTTAAAGGAGGTCTGGTTGGTGTTACAGGACCCGGTGGTTGAATTGGAATGTCTCATCATTAAGAATGATATAACAACATCATGGAAGCGTGGAAAAGTTATAAGGATGTGAAATGCAATATTTCCATTCAAAACAAATTTAACACAATAGGTTGTGGCATAAACAAATTTCCTTCTAGTTCGTTAATTCTGAAGAGATGAGCTCATAGAAATTGACCTTAAAAGTGAGTATAGGAAGTTCAAATGTAGTATTTCCCCATTTTTGAAAGAAAGATATACTGTATGTGATTTAGTTTGGGGAGACAATACTCGGATGCACCAAATTTCCCATAAAAGTAAATAAGAGGGTGATTTCCAGTTTTCACTGGGCTCTTGCATTGGGTGGCAGAAGGGGTGGAGGATATAATATTTCCTCTTCAACTGCCACGGGTGCCATGAAGGGGTGGGGTGGAGGATTTGGTCCAAATTATTCTATGTGCTGGGCACTTAGAAGGTGGCCTAGGGCTGACCACATGCATATTAGTGCAAACTCACCTATGCTAAGAGCCTCAGAGATTTCATTTTATGGTCTTGAACTTGTAGTAACCTACCCATAGGGATTGGAATGCTCAAAATCTCTCTGGTATGATAGAAGACTCCACATTGAAGAAGTTTAGCTTTGTTTTCTTTCTATTTTAACTGTCCAGCATTTCCCAAAGAGTAGGCTGTAGGATGTTAAAAGGTATTGCCCAATAAAAGTGTTCATGGTGAAGAAAGACCATGAACCCATTGAGAAACAATGGCTTTCTCATGGCAAAGGTCTTGAGATCCTGTAACACACTGAGGTATGGTGACTCTCCAAGTGAGAAATAGTCTTCCATAGTTATGTGAACTTATAACTTCTTTTTCTTTCAGAAAACAACTTTGTGGGATTAGTGCCCCAAGGAATATATTTCGGAAAATCTTATCATCATTTTGGGAAATTTTAGTTTAAAAATCTCATAACTGCTTCTCAGGTTGCTCATTTTGTACTCATTTAAAAATTCTTGGTTCACACATTTCAGAAGTAAGTTCCTGTATTTAACAGCCCTGCGATAAATATCCAAGAAATTCAACTAACAAACTGTGCGTTCTGACTCTTGACTAATTCAGCATTTAGGAAAGTACTGTTTTGTGTTCTCAGAGGCAACACACTTTTAGAGTCTCTGGAAATTTCAAAACAAGGCTTCCAATGGATAATAGGGAGGATTAGCCCCATTTTAAGTTTTTGAGTCAAACACCCCTTTAGACAGCAAATTACTCAATTCTTACTAACATTCCATCACAATGGTGGGAATAAATGCACAAGTCACTTGCTGTGTTGGAGCCACAGCACTTTCTCTCTGGAAGTGTCCTGTGATCTGCAGCCTCTGATAATTCCTATCAAGCCCTAGCAGCCAACCTTGATGCCCTGCTGAAGGGAGAGTTAAGCAGCTTTAACTTGAAAAGGATCAGGAACAATTACACAATCGAGTGAGGTAACTGACACAGCAGGAAGACATGTGTGAGAAGTGAAATATCAGGAAGGTGCATTAATCAACCCACAAGATGAGCCAGACTCTCCCTGAACCCATGCGATAAAATAGAAATATAATTGTAAACAAACAAAAAAACTCAGCTAGCATGCAGGAATTACGTAGCTAATTTCTGTGCCATAGCTTCATAATCCTTAAAGCGAGGGTGATACCAACATTGAACTGGCCTCTTAGAAAAATTAAGGGTAATGTGTGGAAAGCTCCTAGCACGATACTTAGCATATAGTAGGAACTCAATGCACTGTATTGTGTTAATATTGTTTCAGATTCATTTGAGGGTACAAAGAATTAGGTTACAATGTTTGCATTTGTTACATAGAGTTCCTCTTGTGGTTGTGTCCCACCTCCAAGAGGTGTAGCATACACCCTAACATTGTGCCCATTAAGTGGGAGCATGCCTATCTCCCCCGCCCCCGTCCATTCTCCTGGCTCCCTCATTCCCCTGTCCCCCACTGTGAATTGATTTGAGGTTTTAGGGGTTTTTTTTTTTGTAGAGACAGAGTTTCACTTTATAACCCTTGGTAGAGTGCTACGGTGTCACACAGCTCACAGCAACCTCCAGCTCTTGGGCTTTGGTGATTCTCTTGCCTCAGCCTCCCAAGCATCTGGGACTACAGGCGGCCTCCACAATGCCCGGCTATTTTGTTGTTGTTGTTGTTGTTGCAGTTTGGCCAGGTTTGAACCCACCACTCTCAGTATATGGGGCCAGCGCCCTACCCACTGTGCCACAGGCACCGCCCTGAATCGATTTGAGTCTTTCTCTGATGTGGCATATATCTTCTGGCTTCAAATTGATATTGAGTACATTGGATTTGTGCTTGTCCCTTCTTGTGATACTTTACGAAGAAGAATATGATTCAACTCCATCCAGGTTAACACAAAAGATGTAAAGTCTCTATCTTTTTAATGGCTGAATAGCATTCATGGTATAACCCAGGAATACATTGTATTTATATTATTATTAGAACAAAAGAAAGTGGTGTAGCAGATATTCTATCAAAAGTCTAGTAATTTGGCCAGGCACCGTGGCTAACATCTGGAGTCCCAGCACTTTGGGAGGCTAAGGGAGGAGGATTGCTTGAGACCAGGAGTTTGAGACCAGCCTGGGCAACATAGTGAGACTTGTCTCTTAAAAAATAAGAAAAATTATCTAGGAATGGTGGTATCTGTCTGTAGTCCCAGCCAGTTGGGGTGGGAGGTGCTGAGGCCATAGGATTGTTTGAACCCAGGAGTTCCATGCTGCACTGAACTACAATCAGACCCTTGCACTCCATCCAGAACAATAGAGTGAGACCCGTCTGTAAAAAAAAAAAAAAAAAAAAACATAAAACATCTAGCAAATTGCTAAAACTGCCAAAAATCTCATCACTTCCTCTGGATGTTACTAAACAGCAAACACTAGGAACTCATCAGTCAAAACACAGACATCATTCCAAGAAGAGGAGCGGAGGCTGGGGGGTGGGGAAGTGAACTGCAGATGGAATTTTAATTCAAAACTCAGTGCGATTATTTTTTAGGATGGTCTCAAAGTGCTGCTATCCTATTGTGCTGTGCTCCTAAGAGCCGATAGCCATTGGGAAAGTTTCCTAAAACACTGATTGACAGTGTAGCAGAGAGAGATCCACCACTTACTAAAACTAAAGCACACGTGTGAACATTTGTCCCTGAGTTGCAAATTGTATATTGCAAATTATCCAGGAAGGAATCAGCGTGCAAAAAATCTCCGCTCAGGGCATCAAGTTAAGGGTCTTGGATCCAGACGCCCAAAGAAGAATGACATTGAAATGAATTCTGGGACGTGGTGACGGGTTAACTTGTCTTTCTTTCAATACAGCCCTGCCCTTAATCTCCCTTTCTTGCAAATGTGGCCTCAGATTCTGTCCCCCTCCTAGAGCACATTCAGCTGCGAAGGGAGAAACTCTGTTTAGCTTCTGCTGCCATGGAGTTTCTTGTATGTTTCTCACCCTAGAGGCAGATGGGGTATTGAGTTGGAAAAAAAAAAAAGACAGAGCAGAAAGAGAAAAGATTATATTCTTCACACTAAATTCCGATTTCTATCCTCAGGGTTTCTCTTTAGTACAAAAGCATAAGTGTTTTGCTGGTTTCGGGAGAACATCATTTCCCTGCAGTGGAACATTGATACTAATCCTTGGCTGTTCGGGTTATTTCCCCATCTACTTGTCGGACAACACGTTCCTATGACTGTAAAACAGTCTGTCCCCTTGAGATACGAGTCGTCTCCAAAGCGGAAGACTTGACCTTCGTTTCAGCAGGGGACCAGAAGGAATGTCATTTTCTTGTGGTCTTTTACACAATGTGACATCTTGTTCTGCGCTGACCTCTGGCTTCAGCCTATCCTGCCTTCCTTTAAATCATTCACTCTTGATGACTCTGCCTTAGACTCTTTTCTTTCTTGAATGGGTGGTGGATGATGATGCTGAAATGGTGTCAGATTCCTTCTGGAATTAACTTATGGGTTCCTAACCCAAAGACCCTGTCTGATGAGCAAGCACCTCTCTGTATAGCTAGCAGGCCCTGCAGGACGACCGTCCCTCTCTGGAGAGGCAGCCACTCTGACTTAGTTGGAAAGGAATGAAGAAGAACAGAGCTGAGGTTGACACATTCCCTTTAGAACAACTGGAACAAAAAGCACATATGATTTCTGAGTCATTGAACACATACTGCTTGATGAATTATATTCTCGTGTTCGGAGGCTGTGTCTCAGAATTTCTCAGCAGGTAACAGCCACCCTTAGCTTCGGGTTGACTAGTTTTTACCACTCGTGAATGGGTTCAGTGAGCCCGTGGAAAGGAATCGGGAAAAGCTTATCTCTGACCACACCTAGCTAAGTGAACCCCAGCACTGTATGTGGAGACACCCAGGCCTTTCCCAGAACAACTGTTCTTGTGAATGAATGGGAATTCAGCTGTGACTGAGTCAGAAAGAGCAATGTTAATCCTAGAAATTATGCTTCTCTGATGGTGTTCTCCGTGCTAGGGATGATATTGATCTTCCTCCGGGACAAGGAAAGTGTCCTGAGGGAAGTCAGGGTAGAGGAGTCACACTCAAAGGCCACCACTACTCATGAGTGTCTCTGCGATGAGAAGGGAGCTCAGAGTCTTGATCTCCAGGCCCAAATCTCAGGAAAAAGCCCATGCCTATTAGTCAGGGTCTAGCTGCTTCAATGGAAATTCACTCTGACATGTTGAAGTAGAAAAAGAACATGTTGAAAGCACACTGGGTAACTCCCCAAACTGGCCGGCAAGGCCAGAGAACAAGCTCCCAGAAGATGTGTGACCTCCTCCTCTGCTGGTAACCAACCCTGGTGATATCTCCCCTGTGGGGACAGTGTTAAAGCCTTTTCTCACTGGCTGTGGTCCAGCCTGAAAAGGCACACATAGAATTGTGTCCTGGGCTCGGTGCTGTGGCTCAAGTGGCTAAGGCGCCAGCCACATACACCAGGGCTGGTGGGTTCAAATCTAGCCCAGGCCCACCAAACAACAATGACAACTACAACCAAAAAATAGCCAGGCATTGTGGCAGGCGCCTATAGTCCCAGCTACTTGGGAGGCCGAGGCAAGAGAATCACTTAAGCACAGGAGTTGGAGGTTGCTGTGAGCTGTGATGCCAAAGCACTCTACCCAGGATGACAGCTTGAGGCTCTGTCTCCAAAAAAACAAAGAAAAAAGAATCGTGTTCTGGAGTCAGAGTCAAGATCCTTGTGTGCCTGTTGCTTAACGCAGAAGTCCCCAACCTTAGGGCCTCAGACTATTACCAGTGCATGGCCTGTTAGAAACCAGGCCACACAGTAGGAGGTGAGGGGCGGGCAAAGCAGTGAAGCTTTATCTGTGTTTATAGCCACTCCCCATCCCGAGCATCATGTCTGAGCTCCGCCTCCTTCACACCAGTAGCAGCATCAGATTCTCATAGAAGCAGGAATCCTGCTGTCAATTGCATATGCGCGGAGTCTAGACTGGGCATTCCTTATGAGAATTTAATGCTCCCTACCCCACCATCCAAGGAAAAATTACCTTCCATGAAAATAGTTCCTGGTGTCAAAAGGTCTGGGGACTTAATGCATCATAAGTGCCTAAAACAGTGGTAGGCACATAGTAGGTGCTCAGAAAGTTGCGGGGTGTTTTGTTTTTGTTTTTTGAGGCAGAGTCTCACTCTGTCACCCTCAGTAGAGTGCTGTGGCATCACAGCTCACACAGCAACATCAAACTCTTGGTCTCTAGTGATTCTCTTGCCTCAGCCTCCTGAGTAACTGGTACTACAGGTACCAGTACCTCCTGGTACTACAGGCCCCCAGCTATTTCTATAGATGAGGTCTCACTCTAGCTCAGGTCAGTCTCGAACTCCTGAATTCAAGCAATCCACCCGCCTTGGCTTCCCAGAGTGCTAGAATTATAGATGTGAGCCACGGTGAACAGCCCTCAGTTGAGGTTTCTATAGGTGGTAACATTGGTATGGGAAGCACAGCCACTGTGGATACTCTAGCAGCTGTGGGCGGCAGGCAGATGATTTAACATTCTGCTAAATTCAGACTTTTTGGCTTAGCTGTGGTGTCAGATACCATTAACAGCATGCACAAACTTTTTTTTTTTTTTTTTGCTCATCCACTGTCATTAGTGTTTGTGTATTTAACATATGGCCCAAGACAACTCTTATTTTTCCAATGTGCAGCAGAAAAGAAAAAAGGGGGGTGGACATCCCTACAAGGGGTTACTCTAACGGACCCTAATGTTTCCAAATGTTATAGCAGTTGGCTACGAAATTGGTGGGTTCCAACAACACTTGAGATGCCCACTCTAGCCAGACCTCCTGCAGAATGGACACAGTGAACGGTAGAATTGTAGTGGGCTGTTAGAAAGTAGATAAAAGAGAAGAGCTGGCAAAAAATAAAAGAGAGAGAGAGATAAAAACAGTAAAGGAATGAATGGCACCCTTCTGTGCCAACTAGCTGACAACGCAGCTTTAAAATTCTAAGCTCTCATTTGAGGAAAGCAGAGTAGGTTATGAAATTTGTAACAACTCTATGCACCTTCAGCCATTTGGCCTTTGGGCTCATTCGCAATGTTAAGGTCCACTTTTTGTTCCCACAGGGCAGCAGAAGGAATAACTCTGATGATGGCATATTCTCATTTAAGGAGAGGGCTCTGTTGATCATTGCATGCAGCTACCCCATCTGTCTCTGCAGCTTGTGTTATCTGCCTAAATTCAGAGATATAGCTCACAGTTGTACTTGTCAAAGTGGAATGGCTTTGATGCTCTGTGTTAACTCATTGAATTGAAGGGATTAAAGAGACAACTTTCCAAACAAGAAAAGCCTCTTACGTTGAATGCGTCTTGAAAATTTGCATATTTTCATTTTATTGCTTTATAAATTATTACTGAGGAAGTTAAAATCTTGGCAGTCTAAAAACAGTATGATGAAGTGCAATTTTTTTTTCTCTAATGGATTTGTTTTTAAAGAAACAAAGCGGTATTCAAATGTTTCAAAGATGTTTTCTGTGATCTTGTGTTACTTAGAACTTTTTCATTAAATGGCTGCTGAATAAAGAGGTCTAGGACTTTTTTTTTTTTTAGTTGATTGAAAGCTCATGTTGGAAGGATGGAATGAATTATCACACAATGATTTTATTGCGATATATCTTTGTAAGGGTTCAGTGTTATTAGGCATCGAGTCACCATTTGCTCTACAAATTGACAGGCCAGCAATCATTATTTTTTTATGTATAAACTTGAGTCGATCTTGGATCTCATCATATTTTTGGTGGTAAAGGAGATTGGAGGTGCTGAAGCCTTATTATTTTTCTCAGCGCAGAAAATTATGCCACAAAATAAATCATGTGCGGGGCTGTCATAACGGCCCCAACAGTTATGACAGGAAAAAAGAATAGTTACAGCCACCCTTCGGTGCACAGTGAAATAGTGAACAATTTGTTAAATATCCCTGGAGTCAATTAAACTGGCATATGATCAGTTTGGTGGCTGGCAGGCCTCCGTGGGAGCCCCTTAGAATTCACCCCAAATGAAATGGATTAATCCTGAAAAACAGTGTGAGATTTATGAGGGGAAGCAAACACCCCAGTGACCCAAGAATAATCTTGGTGGGCATTCTTTACGAGAGATTAGTAAAGGGAGGGCTGTGTCGTTGTACCAGGTTCACAGGGTCTTGAAAGTTTCTTCTGCAGCATTTTAAGCCATTACTGCAAAGGAATCAAATTAGCCAGGTTTATCCCATACCACGTGAGAAAATCATTCTGCACATTGCAGTCATTATTAATTTTGTTCCAGAAGCAGCCTTGCATGAAACATCAGAGCGATTTTTCTTTTCCTTTTTGCATTTGAACTACAGATAAACACCGCAGATTACTACAGATGAATGGTGCTGAAGACTGTTCAACATTTCCTTTTAAAGTCAGATATGCAATTGTGGGAGATGTCCAAGCACTCAGGGATGGCTGTTCATTAGTTCAGTGCTGTCAAACTGAGTTACTGCTCCACATCTCTGATACTGATCCTGTTTTTGCAGTCATGATTGAGTTGTTGAAGGAAAAAAGCATTCTGCAGCACTCTGCCTGACCAAAGCCAAGCCAGAAGCAGCTTGAAATACCATTGGCTTACTCAGCAGCATCAAAACCCACCAAGCAAGGAGGTTAGATCCAGCCCAGGGACTTTTCTGCAGCAGTAAATGGATTTGCCCTCTTTAGAGCAGGGAGCACCATTCCAAAACAATTATTCTTATTGGAACAGACTAAGGAATTTGCTTCAAATGAGATTATTGCTTGTCCCATGAAAGCTGTGTCAGAATAAATATTGAGCTACTCGTCAGAGGCATAATTTGTTCATTCTCCCATGAAACATTTGTGACCCGTGAACTGTATATAGCAGACTTTGTTTAAATGGAGGCACAAATTCTTTCCCTCTAGCAAAACTTACAGATAGCTCAGGCAGGACGAAAACACTCTAACATTCAGTTCTTTGCAAAGGGGTCGTTTTCATATGCCAGATGTCCAGAAGTAATATCTCTGTGTTACTTGTTGACAATAAATTATATTAAGGGAAAAATTCCAAATGACAGATGTCACCAGTGAATGTCCACATCGGTTTAATGAAGATGTCGCTTTGAAATATATCACTGTAGGGTAACTCTTTCAATGCAAGGCCAGTGCCATTATGATTGGACAAGATGTGATGCTGTGAATTCCTCATATGGAAGAATACATCCCCATCTTTCTTGGTGTCCATCCCTCTCTGAACCTGAGATAGAACTTGAACCTAATATCCAGGCAGCGCTTGATAATGAAAGAGATGATGGTCGTGGCCCAATGCTTTTTCATAGGACTATTTGGCTGAGGCAAAAATTAAGGTGACTGGCATATACCACAAGGATTAGAAAAAAGGCTGGGATGTGCTAGCAAGAACCAACCAACCTTTCAATAAAAAAATTAAAAATTCATTCTTTTCAACTTCAAAGAATTTCAATTTCCTAGTAGGTCCAAAATACCACCCTAGACATTCTAAGCGGTGCAAAGCTACTCTGTGATAACTTAGATTCCCCAGTGTGGCTTCGGCTGTGAATGGGGGCAGCTCTTTCTCTGTACTGAAATTTAAGGTCTACCAACTATGGACTTTCAGATAATGAGAGATCTTAACATGAGCTTATGAAATGGAGCCCTTTCATAGGCTTTCCTTCACTGGGCTAAGTTAGTCAGTAGGAGCCTAAAGACACTAAAAATGACCTTGGGAGTGTTATGTGGATCACTCCCAATGACACCACCACTATGTATGTTCAAAGCGACCACTGAGTGTACTTAAGCCTTGTATCTTATTCCCGTGTTCAGTAACCGTTTGGAACTGTCAAAACATCATTTTATCTTTGGTCCCAGAGACCTTCCCTTACTCTGAGCCAAGCTGGGAACTTGGATGTCCACCTGTTGGCAGAAAGTAATGCCCCTGTTGAAGACATGTCCCTCATTTCCCCAGACTTCACCAATTTCCTGCCTACACTATAAAGGAGTCATTTAGAAACATGTCCCGTCTTTTTTCTTTTGATGTGCCTTGTCTGGCTGACACAGGTATTCCTGTCTTTTGCAAGAAATTACTTTTTCTTCTTGCTGTTTCAAATGCTTTTTAAGCATTTAACATATTAAGCTGAGTGCTACAGGGAAGCCCAATCTTTCACTGGTATTTAGGGACCATACTGGGACAAACAGTATTGGCAATAACTCCTTTTCGAAGCTATATTTTTTCACATGGTATCTGATTAAATCATTGCTTCCAATTTATGATGGCATAGTGGTAACAAAAGCAGTCAATTTTTCCCAAGGTTATTTCATCTTCCAGTAAAGTCTCCAGAACACAATGAGAATACATTTATCATGAGAGGATTATAAAGGTTCACCCTGACATTTCAAGGGAGGCCGACTGTATGGATTCTTTACATCAGATACTGAAGATGTGTGCATATATATCAGGTTTAGCTAAGGAGCTACAAGGGCTTACTGTCTTTCCTATCTCTGCATTAGACTATTGATTCTTATAGTGATAGGAAAATTTCTACTGTTTAGGTTAAATCTTATTTATAGTATATTGCAAATAAACAGAATTTTTAAAGCTTTAAGCTTATTTACAACTGGGAAAGGCAACACTTTTTTATAGTTTTTATTATGAAAATTTTCAAATAGTCTGCTTGGTATGTGGTTAGGGCGCCAGCCACATACACTGAGGGTGGTGGGTTCGATTCCAGCCTGGGCCATCAACTACAACAAAAAAATAGCCAGGCGTTGTAGTGGACACCTGTGTCCCAGCTACTTGGGAGGCTGAGGCAAGAGAATCGCTTATGCCCAAAAGTTTGAGGTTACTGTGAGCTGTGATGCCATAGCACTCAACTGAGGGTGACATAGTAAGACTGTGAAAAAAATAAAAAAAAGAAAATTTCCAAATAGTCAAAAGTAGATAGCATAGTGTAATAAGCTTATGTTTACCTGACTTCAGAAACTTCAGTGTTTCACTAATCACACTTTCCCATTCCTCCTACCTTTACTTAAAGAAACATAACTAGTGTCCATTAGCACAAGTAATAAAATTAGCCATAATTTCTATGATTTTATTTAAGCCCAAATAATATTTGAATTTATCAGATTGAAAAATGTCTTTATAATTGCTTTTCTTTTGTTTTTTTAGACAGAGTCTCTTCTGCCAACCTGAGGTTGAGTGCCATGGTGTCATCAGAGCTCACAGCAACCTCAAACTGTTGGGCTCAAGCAATTCTCCTGCCTCAGCTTCTCACATAGCTGGGACTACAGGCACCCACCACAATACTGGCTAGTTTTTCTATTTATAGGAGAGACTCACTATAGCTGGTCTTGAACTCCTAAACTCAAGCAATCCTCCCACCTTAGTCTCTAGAGTGAGCCACCTTGCCCAACCTTCTCAATGTTTTGAAATAAGCTCTTTTTGGAAACAAGCTCTTTAAAGCTCTTTCACAAGATCTTTGGAAAGCTCCAGGATGCACTTTCATTTGCTCTGAACAGCAGAATTGCACAGCTGCAATGTGGCGTCATCCATTTATAAGCTCTGGTGGGCCTTATATGTAAGGTCCCGTGGGTCCAAGTAAGCTACATGTAAGATCTGCAATGATTTTTTAATGACCTAGCACCTAGAATCCTGCTATTGAGTTAATAAATCCTAATTAATTCCACTTGAATTTTCAAATTCCCATTAGTTATGTGGCAAATAAATAATAAATAGTATACATGGGTTCTTACTTAACCCATTGAGTCTTGGGAGCAAATGATTTCTTTGCGAGAGAATATATTTAAAGACAGAAAACTATTCAGAAAAAGGGTTTGCTTGAGGTGATGGGAAATATCCTTTAGGCAGAAATTCAACTGGGTCATATTTGTTTCCCAACTAAGGCCAGGCATTTTTATTAACTTCTTTTTACCTCTCCGTGAAGAAGACATTCTGAAGAAGTAATAGCAGCACCTGCCACTCCTTGAGTGCTTCCTGGGTGCCAATCACAGTAACAGTTCTAAGGCTCTGAGAGATGATGTAATTTGTGTGAGATCACACAGGCAGCACCTGTCAAATTTGCCTGAAAAAGATGTCACTTTTAACATGACTGTACACTGCTTTCCTGCTGGAAAATCCTAAGAAAAGCCACCACTTGTGCAGTCTCTCCATTGCAAGGATTTGTGCGTTAGCCCTGGAAACAGCAAGAATGCCCAAGCCAAAAGCTTGCCTCTTAAGGGATGAGCTTCAGGAATTGCAGATCGCCCAAAACAGAGCTCTTTGACCTATAGATTGTAGATTGTAGAGACAGGACTCCTTACAATGGCATAGTAATGACAGTACCAGAAAGCCACCAAAGCAGCACATGGTTAAAGAGTGCTAATTGAAGATATATCATAGAAGGAGGAACAGGGCAGTGATTTTCAACAGACGTGCCATGAGAGAATCTTAGGCATGCCACAAAAATCTCTAAAGAACGTTTAAATTATTTTCAAAAGAAGTTCCAATCACAGTATATATATATACACACACACACACATACACATATATATACATATATATATTATTTTCTTCTTTGATCAACATCATTTAAGCGTGCCACAGAAGTTTAACTATAGGTTCAAGTGTGTCTGAGATTAAAAAAAAAAAAAAGTTGGAAAACATTAGAACAGTAGTGGGGGGAAAGTAAATACAGTGGGAATGGGACTCTGGTTACATCGTTCTTAGCCGAAGTTTTCATTGAGAGAGAACAGATGGGTAGATAATCCCCACAGCCAGGCTGGACTTTTACTGTGCTTCATTTATAATTTGCTGCCTTTATTTGGGCATAAAATAATTAGGTTTAGTTATTCTCAGTCAAAACATATTTGCTTCTATACATTTTCAAAGTTGAAGACTCTCTCCAGTTATTATGAAATGCAGCTACCTGAACCAGGTAAACCCGACTGATAGGTAGAACTATGCTCTGGGTGCTGTCGCAGGCAGGTGAGCTGAGAATCACCCTTGCAAAATAGCTCTCGACTAAGGATAATGTGGAAAAGAACCAACTTCACAGCTGCCATTAGAACAGCACACATAAGATGTAGCAGACCGCATATTCTCAGCAACAACTAACGACACAGCCATTGAAAACCATGTGGTTCATATAAAACTTGTCCACCTCAGGGCTGCGCCTGTGGCTCAAAGGAGTAGGGCGCCAGCCCCATATACTGGAGATGGCAGGTTCAAACCCAACCCTGGCCAAAAACTACAAAAAATAAAACTTGCCTACCTGACTCCATACAGCAAAAGCTATCCTAACTATGGAATGACTAGTACATTAAAACCAATGTTGAATTACATCTCTGCAGTGTAAATATGGTCTCCCTCCAAAAATCTAAACACTCCTGACAAAGCAAAAATCTGATAGATCTCCGCAGGTAACAGAAAGTAAATCAAGAAGGAAATGTAGATGGTGAAGAATCTGGAATTGGCTCAATTTTCTGTTTGTTTCCGGGTTGGAGACCAGCCCTGGGTTATGTTGGTTAACAACCTGTGTCAGAGGCCCACTAAAAGGAATTTCAGGGATCATGTGGTTTATGGCCTTTCATTTCCCAGAGGGTTGGCAGTGGCATATATTAAAAAAAATTTTTTTAAAGACCAACAAGGCTTGGCACCTATAGCTCAAACGACTAAGATGTCAGCCACATACAATACGGCTGGTAGGTTCCAATCAAGCCCAGGCCCGCCAAACAACAATGACAACTACAACCAAAAAATAGCCAGGAGTTGTGGTGGGTGCCTGTAGTCTCAGCTACTTGGGAGGCTGAGGCAAGAGAATCACTTAAGTCCAGGAGCTGGAGGTTGCTGTGAGCTGTGATGCTACAGCACTCTACCCAGGGTGACAGCTTGAGGCTCTGTCTCGAAAAAATATATAATAAAATAAAAATAAAAATAAAAGACCAAGGAGAAATTTTCTGCTTTTGTTTTTCTATGATTATTTGCCTTTCTGCAGATTCTATAACTGAAATACTTTAGACATCCATTCTACTGTATAAAAACCAGTAAAATTTTCTGTCAGGATTCTTACAAAGATTTTTAGCTTTTTTCATTGTCTTTTTTCTACAGAGCTCCCATTAAGTTTGCCAATGAGAAGAAAAAATTAAAAGTCATTATGAGAAATTTTATTGTCAAATAAAAGAAAAACGGAGGTCACTTTCATTTTTTGCTCTTCCAAAATGACAAGTAGTTTTCATTTCCCCTTTTCTCTTTCTTCTTTTTTAAATAGTTCAGTCACTTTTTTAAAAAAAAAAGTTTTAAAATAACCTTTAGTTTAGAAAAAGGCTGCATAGAACCTCAGTCTGCAGAGCAACCTGGCTAGGGTGTTAGGCAGCCATTCCCTGGGGAGTTGGAGGCCTAGGGTTAGCTCTGAATTGGAATTACCAGTGGGTATTTTTACTCCAAACTGTTTTTGCCTCATAAGGATGAAGAAGAACTTGAGGGAGGTGAAGGGGCTTTATAGAGAAACAGCTGCCCTTTTGGTTTACGTTGTATTTTCCAGAATAGTTGAGAGACTCAGTGGTGCACAGCCGGGACATCATATTCTCTGGGGGAAGGAACCCCAGGACCCCATTGCTGGACACACTCCCACACACACTGGTATTCCTTGGACTAAAGGCCTCCTTCCTGGTAGAAGAAAAGGGTCCCCTGAGATGCTGTTCAGGTACCTCTGCCAAGATCTTCTTATGAGGGTGGGTTGGGGGAAGGGGACTTGAAGATACTTCTCTCCACTCTGACTCAATACTCAATACTTTTCCTCTCCTACCCTCCCATCTCCCCACCCACCCACCATTAAACAGCAGGTACCTTTTGTTCAGTGCTCCTTCAACAATTTCCATGTCTGGACCATTTGTGGGGTGGCTGGGGAACAGAAAAGTAAGGAAGCTGGTTCCTTCTTTCTCTTATCAGCTTCTTGTTTATATTAATACTGTTGCACTAAGTGAATAAATGCAGAATAGTTTGACTTATTGTCCTCACTAACCACCTTGATGCCTGGCAGCTTTCTAAGAGGTTCCTGCCCTTGTGAAGCTTACATTCTAGATTACTCTCTGACTTAAGTTAAAAATTAAAGGTTGCTCTAAAGCAGTGGTTCTCAACCTGTGGGTTGCAACCCACAGGAACTGTATTAAAGGGCCACGGCATTAAGAAGGTTGAGAACCACTGCTCTAAAGTATATGTTAGGGGGGGGAAAAGGTAGAGCATTAATTTGTTATCAATAATTAGCATCTCAACTCAAATTTTAATTTCAGAACTGGTAGTTAAGAAAGCTACAAAACACAAAATGGTGCCCAAAGTTGGAGGTTCAGGAGAGCATTTCCTGAAAGGTCTTAGTGGCCATGAGATGTTATTACAGGTACCATGTATCTTGAGTGTTATGGGTTCCTTTGAAAAGGGACTCGGATGATGGTCTGTTTTCATTTGGGTTTAGTTTGGTGTTTTTGTCTACCCCTGTTTTCTCTTTCAGAAATTACCTTTCCTCGTCAGTGGATACCAGACCTAGGCCAAGTCAAGATTAAGGACACATTACTCAATGCCATGTGGTGGTTCATGCCTGTAATACTAGTACTCTGAAAGGCCACAGCAGGAGGATCACTTGAGCTCAGGAGTTCGAGACCACCCTGAGCAAGAGCAAGATCCCATCTCTACTAAAAACAGAAAAATCTGGCTGGGCATTGCAGCACACACCTGTGGTCCCAGCTACTCAGGAAGGTGAGGCAGGAGGATGGCTTGGACCAGCAGTTTCAGGTTGCTCTGAGCTAGGCTGAGACCATGGTACTCTGGCTCAGATGCCAGAGCAAGACTCTGTCTCAAAAAAGGGTGTGGGGCAAAGGTCTTCTAGACTGCCATGCCTACCCAAGCTTTTCACACCAATAGCAATAAATATACCAAGCTTCAAAGTCTGAGGGAATAGTTTCCACAAGTGTGGTTCAATTCAGACACCTTGCAAATGTGAGGGTCCTCACTTCAGACCAGCTACCTACAAATTCAGGGGTTTCGATGACCCCCCTCAGCCCCAATAATTTGCCAGAAGAACTTGAAGAACTCAGACAAATACTGTATTTATGATCACAGTTTGATTATAGCAAAAGAATAACAATTAGAACCAGAGATGCATAGAAGAAAGTCTGGAAGGTTTTCAAACATGAAGCTTCCATCATCCTAAGGGATGTATTTTATTCCCGTTATCAAAATGTGACAATAGCAAATGTAAAAACATCCTATTCTCATAAATTAGAAGAATCAATATTGTTAAAATTTCCATACTGCCCAAAGTAATCTACAGATTTAATGCAATTCCTGTCAAAATACCAACATCCTTTCATGGAATTATAAAAAACAATCCTAAACTTCATATGAAACCAAAAAAAGAACCCAAATAGCCAAAGCAATCCTAAGCAAAAAGAACAAATCTGGAGGCAGCACATTACCCAACTTGAAATCACACTATCAGAACAGCATAAAAATAGACACATAAATCTATGGAACAGAAGAGAACTCAGAAAACACACACACACACACACACACACGCACACACCTACAACCAACAAATCTTTGACAAAACAGACAAAAAGAAACACTGGGAAAAGAACATCCTATTCAGTAAATTGTGCTGAGAAAATTGGAGAGTTTCACGCAGAAAAATGAAATTAGAACCCTATCTCTCATCATCCACAAAAATTAACTCAAGATAGATTAAAGATTTAAATGTAAAACCTGAAACCATAAAAAGTCTAGAAGAAGATCTAGGAAAAAACTATTATTGTTTTTTAATTATTAAATCATAGCAGCATACATTAGTGCAATCAAGGGGTACAATGTGCTGGCTTCATATACAATCTGAAATGTTTTCATCAAACTGTTTAACATACCCTTCATGGCATTTTCCTAGTTATTATATGAAGACATTTGTATTCTGCATTTAGTAAGTTTCGCCTGTACCCTTCTAAGATGCACCATAGGTGTGGCCTCACCAATTACTTTCCCTCCACCCTAACCTCCCCCCTCCCTCCCTTCCCAAATTCGTGTGCTATAGTTGGGTTATAACCTTCATATGAAACCTTTAAATTAGCTTCATAGTAGGACTGAGTACATTGGATACTTTTTCTTCCACTCTTGAGATACTTTGCTAAGAAGAATATGTTCCAGCTCCATCCATGTAAACATGAAACAGGTAAAGTCTACATCTTTTTTAAGGCTGCATAGTATTCCATGGTATACAGGTACCACAATTTATTAATCCATTCGTGGATCAATGGGCACTTGGGCTTCTTCCACGACTTAGCAATTATGAATTGGGCTGCAATAAACATTCTGGTACATATATCTTTATTATGATGTGATTTTTGGTCTTCTGGATATATACCTAGTAAAGGAATTATAGGATCAAATGGAAGTCTATTTTTAGATCTCTAAGTACTCTCCAAACATCCTTCCAAAAGGAACATATTAGTGTGCATTCCCATCAGCAGTGTAGAAGTGTTCCCTTTTCTCCACATCCACACCAACATCTCTGGTTTGGGGATTTTGTCATGTGGGCTAATCTTACTGGAGTTAGGTGATATCTCAAAGTAGTTTTGATTTGCATTTCTCTGATGATTAAGGATGGCGAGCATTTTTTCATGTGTCTGTAGGCCATGTGCCTGTCTTCTTTGGAGAAGTTTTTCTTCAAGTCCTTTGCCCATCCTGAGATGGGATCACTTGTTCTTTTCTTGCTAATACCTTTGAGTTCTCTGTGGATTTTGGTTATTAAGCCTTTGTTGGAGGCATAACCTGAAAATATTTTCTCCCATTCTGAGGGCTGTCTGCTTACTATACTTACTATGTTCTTGGCTGTACAGAAGCTTTTTAGTTTGATCAGGTCCCAGTAGTGTATTTTTGATGCTGCTTCAATTGCCTGGGGAGTCCTCCTCGTAAATATTCACCCAAGCCAAGTCCTTCAAGAGTTTCCCCTGCACTTTCTTCTAATATTTGATAGTTTCATTTCTTAAGTTTAAATCTTTAATCCAGTGAGAGTCTACCTTGGTTAATGGTGAGAGGTGTGGGTCCAGTTTTAGTCTTCTACAGGTCGCCAGCCAGTTCACCCGTGTCTGGGACTTTCAAGAACAACCTGAAAGGGAAATGGTGTTTTACAGAATATTGATTTGATTAGCAGTTTAGCATCATCCTTTTTTGAGGAAAATACTGCAACATCGAAGATTTTGCCTGTTTCCAGCTTTTGGAAAAATCTCAGGTCAAAATTCTGTTGCTAGACTGGGCACAGTGACTCAACACTTGTAATCCTAGCACTCTAAGAAGCTGAGGGGACAGGATGGCCGAGCTCAGGAGTTCAAGACCAGCTTGAGCAAGAGCTATTAAAAATAGAAAAAAACTTTACCTGAGCATGGTAGCAGGTACCTGTAGCCCCAGCTACTCAGGAGGCTGAGGCAGGAGGATCACTTGAGCCCAGGAGTTTGAGGTTGCAGTGCACTGTGGTGATGCCAGTGCTCTCCAGCTGGGCTGAAAAAGCAAGACTCTGCCTCAAAAAAAAAAAAAAAATCTGTTGCCAGATGGCAAATATTATGTGAAGGAAAGTTGGCTGTGAATGTTGCTATACCAAAGGCCATCCTGACCGTCTTTTATAAGGGATCCAACAGACTTTTATTATGATTCAAAAATAGCAAGGTCACACTAGGAAAAAACCTTTTTTCCCCAGAATTACCAAAACATCACTTCTACTGCTCAAATTGAAGTAGGCCAATACCTCACAGTAGAAAATGGAAGAAACTAGCATGAGACCCAAGATAATTTTAAAAGGCATGGAGGGTGAAAAACCACCATTCTTATCTAGTGGCTCTGGACAGCATCACTTATAAACAAAACCCTCTTGTGCACAGATAACACTGACTTACACCGTTAATTTTACATGCACATTCTTATCTGCCCTTCAGACGATAAGCAAGAAGAAAGGGCCATTTACCATTGCAGAAAGGACTGGAGGATTTGTTAGTCTGTTAGTCTCCTTTTAAGGCTTCCCTACTCTACATAAGAAGGGACTCGCCTGAGGAGAAAACAGAATAACCAGCAATGCATTTCACAGGCTCATCAGCTCCCACCCCACAGCTCACTTTAGTTGGATGGAGACTATGGGTGGGTCTTCTGATTTGATGATCTGTCATTTTGTTTCTAGAGTGGCTCAAAGCAGAAGGATTTTTACCTTCTCTCAGTCACTTCAGTTTTACAATTGGGAACTGGTTGAAAAAGGAATGTCCGTTACTATTTACCCCTCAAGTGTTTGAGGATATGAGAGGGCTACCTGCCATCTTTGGGGTGAAGCAGGGGGAGTGGGCAAAGCTGCCAAAGGCTGCCTGTGACGTTTCCACCTCTGGGCTGTGATTCTCTGGGGAGAGCAGTGACCGTGAAGACAGGATCCTGGGCCCTTTTTCAGGGTCTGACCTTGCTTCAAACCTGCCATGTAACTGCTCAGAGTCAAAATGTCTTCATTTATGGAAATGAATATGCTTTACATGACTTTTTCTTTTGCTTCACCATGTTTTGCTGCAGATAAATAATGTTGAACTGTTTTGAAAAGTAAAAAACATTGTACAAAATGTGAGATGTTGTTGGACATGTCACTCAGTCAGGGTGGTATAAGAGAAAAGTACTGGGAATCAACAGATCCAGAATAAGGCCTGATTGTCTCAGAAAATCTGAAGGCAATTTAGGTGCTGGCCATCTCCCCAGGATCCCATAAACTTTCTCTTTTCTCCAGATAATGAAGACAGCTTTTTAACAGAAAAGTCAATTTGATTTAATTGATGGCCCTATTTCTTCTTTTAAAATGGTAAAAATACAAGAGCATTTGGGGGGTGATAGAGCAAGTCTGGAGGTGGACTCCCCCCCTCGTGACCCTCCCTTGTCATTGCACCTGTGACCCATGACAGTGCTGTGGGTTGAGGATGTAGGGTGGAGGGTGTTCCTGGGCACCACGGGGTGAGATGTTTTTGAGTGATGTGAAGCCACGTGAGAGGCGCGGGTCACGTAGGGTGTGAAAGCCAGTGTCTGTCTGCAATGGCCTTCGTGGTATGTCATCACGTGATCCAACCGCCTGGGCACGACCCTGCAAGTCCACGTGAGGGTGGAGGGAGAAAGGAGGCCGAGGTTTGAATCAGTCTTAACATCCCAGGAGAAGTTTGTTGTTTTTCTCCCCTTCCCGAGGGACTTGGGGAACGGCCCCTGGGGGTGGGTTCTTGGAAAGAATCTGAGGGCGGTTAGTTAACGCGTCTCTTTCTCATCTTTCTCAAACTCTCGAGGTTTGGGCGGTGGAAAGGGGGTTCCTAGGGTCTGAGTCCCGGGTGGAAGGAAGCGGCGTCAGTCAACTTCCTCGGCTGCGGCGGCGCGGGCGGCCGCGGTGTGCGCGCGGGTCTGCGCATCCCGCCCCCGGGCCGGGAAGGGGTGGAGCCGGGCGTCCCCGGCCACCGGCGGTGTCCTCCCCGCGGCCGCTCCCCCGCGCAGAGCTCGCCGCGATCGCAGCGCCCGCGGAAAGCTGGTCGCCGGGAACCGGAGCCGCCTGTGCGGGCCGGGTCGGGCCGGGCTGGGCTGCGCGCACGGGCTCCACCGCCGCCCCTACCGGTGAGTCCGCGGCGAGAGGCGCGGAGTGGGGGGACTTGGGGTTCAGGACCGCGATGGTGGGGAGCCCCGGGGCCTGAGCTTGGGAGGCGGGGATGGCAGGATCGCGACGGTGGAGAGCCCCAGTATCCCAGCCCGGAGAGGAAGTCTGGAAGTGCAGTGTTGGGAAACCCGAGCCCTATGGGGTTAGGGCCCTGATAGTGGGGAGCATCAGAACCCGCGCCTGGAAGGAGGACGGTGGGTTAGGACCGTGATGTTGGGCAGCCCTGCAGCCCTGAAGGGCTGGGGACGGGGTTGTTGGAGAACCCCAACTCCCAGCTGGAGAGCTGGGGGCAGGGTGTTATGACCGCGATGTCTAGTGGGCCGAGCCCCGAGGGCAGGAGAGCCAGGATAGCGACTTGGGGGCGTCCGGTCCGCATTCGTGGGTCGCCCTCCATAGGGCAGAAGGGAACGGAACCCAGGAGCAGAATGCAAAGGGCAGGAAGCCAGGGTGGGAGGGGGAGCCCGAAAGGGGAGTCCCGGATTAGGGTGGGGCGAGGCGTGTAGCTTCTCCGGGTAGGACTAAGGGGCCTTCTCTGAGACCGGGGTTGGGGGGTTTGGGGGGCGCGAGGAGAGGTGTAGGGGAGAACCGTGCGTGGATGGGTGGGGGAAGCGGGTTAAAAGGCGGGGAGGAGGAGCCGTTGAAGTAGACGGCAAGGCGAGGACAGAGGGGAGGCTTCCGAGACACCAGGTGGGGCAGGGACAGGGGGACCATGTCAGCCAGGTGGACGCAGTGCCCTCGGTGGATTAGGGGCGTGCACACCTGGGAAAGAGCAAGACTGGGCAACTCCTGTCGGGGGCAGATGAGGACTCCGCACTTGGTCGCCCAGGGAGTCTTGGGGACCTGAGGTGCACCTCGCAGACACCCCTTGGGGGAATCTGGAAGCAGCCAGGGCACCGCAGCTCCCCGTGCACCTGCGGGCGCTCCAGGGACCAAGGGACTCCTTGATTCTATGAGAGGCTATTTCCGAGTCAAAAGCAAGGAAAACAGATATACACAAAAACGCCCACAAATACGCCGCATTCCACAGTGGAGTAGACATAAGGAGTATTGTACAGTTTGGGATTGTGTCAGTGAGGGAGGGATCCGTTTACTGAAGTTAAGAGGAGTTCTCTGCGTGGAAGGTGGGACTGCCCTTGACTGCCCTGTGGAGATCATGCACAGTCTGTACCCACCCTTGAACTGCTGCACTCTTGGTCAGGTCAGCTGGCAGGGAGCCAGACTACATAGGATCTCAGTGGATGGGTATCCAAGGGTGTATCTAAAAACAGATAAATGACCAAGGCATGGCTGTTCTCCTCCTCCTTGTTTGTCCTGGGTGCATGACTCCCCTCAATTAATTAAATACTGTTGACTATTGTACATTAATTTAACCAGGATTGTTAATTATGTGTGGTAATTAGTTTAATTATTTGGTGTAACAGCTAACTGAGGAAGACCCAAGGCCTGGGAATCCTATTGAGTGGATTTCTCCATTGGAAGATACTTGGGCTTTGGGGGGCGGGAGAGAATGCCCTCTCCCCTCTTTCCATCAGGTTGCACAGTAGGTCTATCTTCTGACACACTGAGATTTGAGCTGCCTAGGAAGACAAGGACTATTTTGGTACCTAGCATTTGTTGAATCTGGTTTTTTTTTTTTTTTCTTCATGAGAAGAAAATCTCATCAATAATTATGCAAGGTTAATGGAAATGCAATTTATTCATTTTCCGAGTATCATTTCCGGACAAGCTTTTATTCATTAAGGGGGTGTGTATACCTTATTGAGTGGTCAGAATCTTGCGCCAACATCTGCATTATCATTATTACAGCATATTTCTTCACTTGACATAAAGCTAGCTGATGCTTCCAATTCTTTATCCAAATGCTAAAATAAATACGCCAATATTGATAGATTCAAATGAGCGTTTCTCTCCTTCAGAAGGCTTCTCCTGGCAAGCTGTGTACTGATTCTAGTGGTTGCTGAGAATAATTTTGGACTGCTTTGGAGTTGCCTTCGGAGTTTGCAACACATTTACTGAATTGCCTTGGTGATGGCAAACCTTCCTCAGCTGGGAAAGAATCAAATATCTTATGGGGCCAACTTGGGTTTCTCAGGTGGGGAATGAAGGTTGTGATATGAAGTATGTCCATGAAGTCGTGAAAGTCCCTGAAGGACTAAGGGGGTATCCAGGAAAGGTAAAGGAGAGAGAGAGGTGGATCTCTCAACAGTGTTCTTTTCTTTTTTCTTTCTCACTTTGTTGCAAAGGGTAGAGTGCCATGGCATCAGCCTAGCTCACTGCAATTTCAGACTCCTGAGTTTAACTGATCCTCCTGCCTCAGCCTCCTGAGTAGCTGGAACTATTTAAAAATTTTTTTAATTTTATTTTTTGAGACAGAATCTCACTTTGTCACCCTTGGTACAGTGCTGTGGCATCATAGCTCACAGCAACCTCAAACTCACAGTAGCTCAAACACCCACCATACCATCTGGCTAATTTTTCTGTTTTTTGTAAGGATGGGCTTTGACTCTTGTTCAGGCTGGTATCGAACTCCTGAGCTCCAGGGATTTTTTTGGTTTTGCCTCCTAGAGTCTTGGGATCACAAGTGTGAGCCAAGGCCACTGGCCTCTCAACAGGGTTCTTAATTTTGAGGTGGATTCATTCTTTTGGCAATTAGATCCCATTCAGAGGCTATAAAAGGAGATAAGTGCTATAAAAATGCTTAGTGAGTTGGTTAGTTTATGTGTTTAGGATTGGAACGTAATTACAGTTGTCCTTGAACAATTCATGGACTAGGGGAAAATGCAAGTATTTTACTTGAAAAATTTTATTCAAATTTTTATTTTACTTTTTCACTATTTGTTTTTTCTTCAAGATAGTTTATTTCAGTATATTACATATGTTTTAGCTACAGTTTGTACATTTTAAGTAAAAGTCATAGGTGTGCCCTTCATCCAGGAAGTGTGCGGTGTACCCATGCATTGTACCTGTTGGGTGGGGAATTACCCTTCCCCTTCTTCCCCTCACCCCTGCTTGAACTTTGTTGAGTTTTGCTTCCCTATAGATGTTGATCATCTGGTTCTAACTTAGTATTGAATATGTGTGGTGTTTGTTTTTCCATTCTTGGGATATTTCACTTAGGAGAATGGTCTTCAGTTCCATCCAGGTTGTTACAAAAGATACTAGGTCACCATTTTTATGGCTGAATAGTATTCCATGCTATACATATACCATTTTATTAATCCATTCATGAATTGACGAGCACTTGGGCTGTTTCCATGTCCTTGAGATTGTGAATTGTGTTGCTGTGAACATTCAAGAGCAAGTGTCTTTATTATAAAATGTCTTTTTTGTTGTTGTTATTTTGTTTCTTTTTTTTAATTTTATTTTTTGAGACAGAGTCTCACTTTGTCACCATTGGTACAGTGCTGTGGCATCATAGCTCACAGCAACCTCAAACTCTGGGGCTCAAGCGATTCTCTTGCCTCAGCCTCTCAAGTACCTGGGAATACAGGTGCCCACCACAACACCTGGCTATGTTTAGAGATGAGGTCTTGGTCTGGCTCAGTCTGGTTTCAAACTTACGAGCTCAGGCAATCAACCTGCCTCAGCCTCCCAGAGTGCTAGGATTACAGGTGTAAGCCACCGCACCCAACCTAAAAATGTCTTTTATTATAGGAGAGGGATTGCAGGATCAAATGGTAGGTCTACTTTAAGTTCTTTCAGGAATCTCCAAATGATTATTTTTTTTAAGGCACAGTGTCTTGTTCTGTTGCCTAGGTTAAAGTGCAGTGGCATGATCATAGCTCACTGCAACTTCCAACTCCTGACTTCCAGTGATCCACCTGCTTCAGCTTCCTGAGTAGCTAGGACAACAGGTGCACACCACTATGCCTGATTATTTTTTTTTTTTTTTGAGGTAGAGTCTCATTATGTCACCCTCGGTAGAGTGCCATGGCGTCACAGCTCACGGCAACCACCAACTCTTGGCTTAAGCAATTGTCTTGCCACAGCCTCCCAAGTAGCTGGGACTACAGGCGCCTGCCACAATGCCTAGCTATTTTTTTGTTGTAGTTGTTTAGCTGACCCAGGCCGGGTTTGAACCTGCCACTCTTGATGTATGTGGCTGGTGCATAACCACTGTGCTATAGGCACCGAGCCTTCCTAATTTTAAAAAATATTTTTATAGAGCCCAAGATCTTACTGTGTTGTCCAGGCTGGTGTCAAACTTCTTGCCTCAAGTGATCCTTCCACCTCATCCTCCTAAAGTCCTGAGATTACAGACATGAGCTACCATGCCAGGCCTCAAGTGTAACTTTTGACTTCCCCAAAGCACTATTAACTATTGTACTTGGAAGTACAGAGTACATTTTGGTGTTTATGTTCTAGTATGTGTGTAAAATAATCGGTCCTATCACTTTATTGTTATAGCTTATGGCATACTGGAGCTGCAGAAAATAAACTTTTCTTTTCCTCTTCCTCATATTCATTACTAAGCTGTTTCCATCACTGCAGATTTTTACAGAAAGCAGAACAAAAAAAGGTACCCAGAAAGCCTTTGACCCCATCTGTAGGTAATGCTTGGTGTTTAACTGTTGATGTGAAAGGATCCATAGAAGGGGAAGAGAATGATTTCTGAAAATTCATTTCAACTTTAGGATTCCATGACACCGAGTAGAAAAAAGTAACCGAAGATGTTCCTTGCTTAAATTCCCTTTTTGTTTTTCAGGTTATATAGCTTAACACTTCAGACAGCCATAGCTTGATTCTTAATCTAGCCGCAGTCATGAACCAGTGATTTCGTCCTTTTTCCTTAGTTTTCTTACCTTAAGTTGAAGACAGTGACGGATGTGTACGTCATAGGACTGTGATGAAGGTAAAATCAGATTTATGCCTGCAAAATGCAGTTCAGTGCATGACACGTAATGAATGCTCAATACGGTCTAGCTATTTTTGTTAGGAAAATGATTTATTGATAGTTTCATCCTAAAATTCCCTCGAAGCCATGTGGAAATCTATCATATTTCAGGTAATGATATTCTCTTCAGCTGGGCTTTTTAGCCACCTGAGTCGATGAGAATTTTTTTTTTTTTTTTGCTATCTTGGCTTCTGAGGAGTTTTTAAAGGGTTTTAAAGGGTTTTTTACAAGCAACCACGATAAACTATTTTCTTTTGAATTTGTATTTTTTGAAAAATGAACATTCTTGTTATGGTTGTGCATTAGGTATAAGAGATTGGTGCGTTAGTGAAAATCAGAAGGAAACAGGATTTTAAAAGTCTCTCCTGTAACTTTTTTCCTTGATCCAATAAAAATATTATTTGAATGAAATAGCTACAGTTCTCTTGTCATGTATTGAAAGGGATGACTCTGGTAAACATTCCTTTTTAGCTCAAACATGAGTTTTGCTCTGTTTAGTTTTTTAACTTATAGGGAAGATTAGCCTGGTACTAAGTTCTTAGGTCTTCTATAAATATCAACATTAATTTTCTTCAAATTTATAAATTTTGGCCAGGTACAATACCTCACTCCTGTTATCCTAGTACTTTGAGAGGCTCAGGCTAGAAGATTGCTTGAGGCCAGGAGTTCGAGACCAGCCTGGATAATCGCAAGACTCTGTCTCTACAAAAAAATTTAAAAATTGTCTGGGTGTGGTAGCACATGCTTGTTGTCTAGCTACTTACTTGGAAGGCTAAGGCAAGAGGATCCCTAGAACTTTGAAGGCTGCAGTGAGTTAGAATTGCACCTCTATACTCTAGCCTGGGTGACAAAGCTAGACTGGTCTCAAAAAAAAAAAGTATACATTTTATTTAATATATATAAATTAGGAAGATAGGAAAATGATTTTATCTTAATTTTTATCACATGATTAAGGGTTGCTATGAAATAGTTAGTGTTTCATGAAAGGTTATACATTTAGGGGAGCCCACCAAATATGGTTGTGCATTAGTGAGAATTTCTTCTAATGGCTTACGGGGCTAAGGATCAATATGCATTTCACTAGTTGTTCTTTTCCCTCAGTTTCTTGGAGAAGGCAAAATAGGTGGATCTCTCAATAGTTGTGTTACTTTTGAGGTGGATACCTTCTTTGAGGATTAGATCCCAAGAGGTATTCAGAGGTTTGAAAGGAGAAAAATGCTATAAAAATGCTTAATGGGTTATACTGTGGTAAAAAAACTGTAGGTGGGATGGCATTATTGTTGCTGCATGTTTCCTGGAGTCTTGTATTTGGTTCTTATTCTCTTTTCTGAGCAGCGATTTATTTATTTGGGAAGCATCAGGAAACAATATGTTGTGCATGGTGACTTAAGCTAGAGCAGTAGTTCCTAGTGGGGAGGGGTATGAATTTGTTCCCTCTTCCCTAAGGGACAACCTTTGACAACATCTGGAGATATTTTTGATAACTGGGAGGGGAAAGATGATCCTGGCATCCCAGGGTAGAGGCCAGATATGCTGCCAGCCATCCTGTAATGCACAGCCCAGGTTTTCACAAAAAAGAATTGGAAATATCTGGTTCAAAACATTAGTAGTGGCCCGGGTGTGGTGGCTCATGCCTATAATCCCAGCCTTTTGGAAGGTTGAGGCAGGAGGATCACTTGAGACCAAGAATTTAAGACCAGCCTGGTCAAAATAGATCCCATCTCTACAAAAAAAAAAAAGTTTTTATAAATTAGCTAGGTGTGGGGGAACACACCTGTAGTCACAGCTACATGAAGGCTGAGGCAGGAGAACTACTTGAGGCCAGGAGTTCAATGCGGTAAGCTAGGATTACCGCTGCACTCCAAATGGGGCACTAGAGTGAGGCTACTAAAGACAGTAGAGACTCGGCCTCCAAAAGTCAGTAGTGCTGAGAACCCCTGGACTGCAGGGTGGGATCTCAGATACTTAATTTGAAATTCAGTTTGGTTAAGCTTTTATTTTGGTGATGAGAGAGTGTGGACTTGCCCTGTAAAACCATTTTTCTTCTAATATGTTGTAATCAAAAATTTTTTTAAATATTATTTTAAAGCCTGAGAGTATTCATCAATTCATTTACCTGTTCAGTATTTCTGCTAGAGAAACCTTCAGTAACACCCTGGCACCACCCGTTGTTAACTGTATCACCCAGACTGTGTCACTTAACCTGAGTGTCTATAAATGTCTCTTCTGCCTGAAGAGAGATTGTGAGATTAGATGAGATAGTGTGTATCAAATGATTAGCGCCCAGAAGCTACCCAATAACTAGTAGGTGTTAGGATCATGACTAGTTATGAGATCTGGGTCAAAATCTAGACTGTGCTTCCGACAGATGCAGCTTTGGTTTTTTAAACTATTATATACAAAAAAGAATCCAGGTTTCTCCATCCCATTATGTGCCCCAGGGCAGGACAGAGACACAGACTATGGCCTTGTGCCCCTGGTTCCTTGGGCATCCCAGCCTGGGTTCTGCCAGACACTAAGTGTAGTGTGCAGCTCATGTCAAGTGAGTCAGTAGCACACCCCCCAGACCTCTCGTGTACAGGAAGGAGAGTTGAGGGTAGAGGTACTTGGTGCTCTATGTGGCCTGCTCTGGAGGGAGGCGTTAGCCAGCCCTGCAGCCCGCTCAGACTAAGCAACTAAGCGTGTCTTCCAGGCTCCCAAGGCTCCTCTCAGACCCCCAGCTACACGTAATCAGAGCTCGCTCTGATGTGAGAGCGGGCAGGGAGGGCTGGCAGCCTCCCTTTGCTTTTCCTCAGCCCCTTTTTTGCAGAAGAGCGTTCTCAGAGGACTGCTTTCATTTTTGCAAAACGCTCCACATCCACTCTAGTTTTTTATCTGCATGGGGTTACCTGGCCATGTGGGAGGGGAAAGCCAGGCTCCACTGCCTTCCTGTCTGCGTTTCCTTCATGCACGCACACACACCGGGGCTGCCGTTAGTGAGTTCGCAGCTCACAGTAACGAGCACATCTTCAACTGGGCCAGAGTGAGACCACTTCTGGGCACACTGAGTGTTTAGCAGACAGGGATATAAATAACAATGACTTTTTAGCTGTGAGTTAGAAACCATTAGGATTGTGGTTCTCAGTCCTGGCTGTAGGATAGAATCATCTGGGGCTGTCTGAGAATACTGCTGCCCTGGCAGGGGGTAGGGCCTGGGTATCAGGTTTTTAAAATGCTCCTTAGAAGGTTCTGATGCCCATCGAGAGGTGAGGGTGAAGGACTGCTAACTGCTTTGTGAAAATTAATGACCTGCATTTTTAAAAGAGAAAAGATGTGAGAGAAAAAAAGAACACTGAATTTCACATATCTAAGTATCATAAGTATTGTTGATTGAGCCTTTCTTTTCATGATGAGTGAGTGTGGACTTGCAGTATAAAACCATTTTTCTTCCAGTGGGTTGCAGTCAAAAAAGTTTTACAAAATATTGTTTTAGAGCCTTAGAGTTTAATATCAGCTCCTTTACCTTGTTCAGTATTTCTGATGGACACTTTTCAAAGTGCTTTTTATATACCATGTCAAATATAACTTTTGCTGCCAACCTGTGTGGCATGGAGAGCAGATATTATATTGATTTGTTTTTGCAGATGAAGCCTATACAACTTGGAGTTAGCAAGGGTAAGAAATTTGTTGACATCACAATAAGAAAATGGCAAAAACGGATTCAAACCCAAGGGCTCTAAGTACAGCTTACGTCTTTCTGCTGCTTCTGATTTAGCAGATCCTGTGAGAAGAAAGGGAACTGCAAGTGGGCAGTGAGTCTGCTTTCAGCACCGTAAATGTGTAACTATTGACTGGACACCGACCAGCGTCAGGGAGAGTATTACGGTGCCTCATTTCATTCTCAGAACAGTCCTGTGAGGTAGGTGCTACTGATTGTCCCATTTCACAGATGAGGAGGCTGAGGCGCAGAGAGGTGGCCTCTAACAGCGAGTCCAGATTCTTTATCTGTGCCCTCTACTGCCCCAGCACCAGTCTGTCGGCATCTCTCTGCCTCCTAGCCTCCTGTCTGCAGGCAGTGAAGGTAGAAGTGGAATGGCTCCAGTACCTGTGGCTTCCACTCTGCTTTCCTTGTATGTGTGACTGGAACCCTCGGCCCTGCAGTGAGGGAGAAACGAAGGCCCTCTGCTGTCCCAAAATTCTCTATGGAAGTTTTTCCAGCTATCTGTGACATCTATGCAGTGACTTGCTGAAATCTGTGGTGTGGCTTAGGTAGTCTTGTCTGAAAAGGAACCTAAACTCTAATGCCTAAGGAGTAAGATCTTAATGGACTTCCCAGTGGTCTGGGGATACCTCATTCATTCATTCATTCATCAGCTATGAGGGCCTAGCAGGTGCCAGGACCTGTGCCAAACACTGGGGATAGAATGAAGAACAAAAGAGCAATCCCTGCCTTTATGGGGTTTGTAGTTAGTTTTAGAGATGACTCTTGGCTTCCCAGATAGGTAGAGAGGGTAATTATCATGGTTTTCTAATACCTGTACATGAGGCTAAAATCACTAGGCCAAACCAAGGCTCAGGCCACATGTAAATACAAAGGCCCTCGAAAGCTTAGAGTGAAAGATGAGGCTTCATGTTACCTCATATGACATCCAGAAATTACACTGCCCCAAAGGTAGGTAAACTGCTTTCTGTACTATGTCATCTGAGTTGGATGATCGGGTTGAGCTAAGCCTCGGGCATAGGGAAGACTTTTCTGCATATCTGGGAGAGCACAAGCTTCCAGACTGTCTAGGTAGCTAATAAATTATCCCTGTTTTGCTTTGTGAGAAAGCTTCAGTACCATGTCAAAGCAATATTTTTTGAATGAGTGAATTCAAAGTAATTATGGTGAATGTTAATAAAACAGAGGTCATGGGCAACTTCATGATTTTGAGAAGACGCAAGGCTTGCTCCCCTGCCCTTACCAGGATGACCTGATTCCTGACTTTATTCAACCCCCAGTTCCTAGGGCTGTAAGAATTTAAGAGAGACGAGAGCTAGGATTGTTGCTATAAGAACTTTTTATTGGTCTTGAGACACAACTAACAGTGACATTTATCCTTTTAGGTTGATGTAGTCTGAGATTAAAAAAAAAAAAAGCAAAGAAGAAAAATAAAGTCTCTTTTCTTAAAGAATAGACACTTTGGAACTTATCATCAATATCTTGAAACTGTGTTTGCCCTGTGCTTAACCCTTGCTCTTTTGAGTCCAAGAGAATTTCCAAGGATTTCAAGATAAGTCTTGACCTCCTTGTTCAAGACTTCTTCGAGTTAGAAAACTAGAGGAGGACTACACTTTCCAAAACCAGTTGCAGATGGAAACACAATGCACAAACTCTGCTGAATGTTGCCCGGAAATCATAATTCTGTGAGAAAATTATTGTTATTATAATTATTTTTGTTAGTGAAAAAACACTTTCTTCTTAGACTCATTCCAAGGAGAATTACTAAAGCTGTATACGAAGAAAAAGGAGGATAATGTATAGTCAGTGGTAGAGTGCAATAGCTCTCGAATTAGAAAATTTATATTGTCTGGGTGAATTCATTCCAGAAATCCCATCTTAACTTTTCAATTCCTGTGCTACAGAAAGATTAAGGCATTAGTTAATATTATTACCTTTCATTGCCAGGGACCCTGAGCACTTTACAAAGTAGAATTGGTTTCATACATAGGCTATCAGTAAATTGCCTGTAGTAATAAAATGTCACCCAGATTCAAGAATGTCATTGAAACTGGGTGGCATTTCAGGAAAGTAGAAACTGATTCATCAAATCTCAATTTGGTGAAGAGGTTCAGGCTAATTCATGAAGCACTATAATTAGCACTTCTTGGATTGCATGGATTTTTCCCCCCTTCTTTAAAATATCCTAAATGATGACTTGTTTAGGATTTTTGTTCCTAGACATATTGGCACCTCCTGAGATACTGCTGTCAATTCACAGGGTCCCTAACAGTATTTTTGTCTCACCTGGTCTATTGATGTTTTAGATCTCTGCAGCTGGAGAGTCACTCTAACACAGAGGGACACTTGGGAAGAAAAGAGGGGGAAAAGAAGGTATTGTTGGGATATAAAGGGAATCAGGTCAGGGCAGCCATGGTGAGGTTCAAATAGGAAATCTGTCAGCCCACCTGTAGGGATGTTTTTGCCACTTTGCCCAACTCTGTGCTAGGTACTTTGAGGGATATAAGAGAAACATAAAGCATGGTTTTTGGTTTTGAGTCTTTTATTTTTTTCATACTTAAGAAGCCTGTAATATATTTGGAACATCTAAATTTTTTTTCCCATGAAAGAGAAATTTATGACTGGACCATTTATGACTGTATGTTGGACTGTGAAGCATCACTCAGGGTGAAGTCAGCATGAGCTCTTGTAGTTTGAGTATGATCCAGGAGAAACAACCAGAATGAGGTTTTGAAAGAGGGATAACATTTAGATGAGGAAGGGGAGCATTTCTGATGGACAACATAGGTTCAGCAACAGCACAGAGGCAAAAATCGGAATGGTATTATATGGTACATAAGGCCCTGGGGAAATCTGCTTCATTTTTCTTCATATCACTTGGTACCACTTCACATACTCCATGTGTATTTGTTTACACGCTTGCCTTCTGCACTGGTTATGGGCGTGAGCTGCGTAAGGAATACTCTAGCAGGATCTCAGATCTGGATTCCCTTTTGCAGTTGGGTATTTGGAGAAAAGAACAGGAAATTAAAACCTTCATTAAGTAGTATTTTTTAAGGGCCTACTAACTATACAGGTGGCACAGTTCTAGACACTAGAGATACAGAGATAAGCAAGATCCTTGCCTTCATGCAACATAGATTTTCTTGGGAGTGACAGACAATAAACAAGTAAATCAGGAAATTCATATTGTAGAACCTCTGTAAGTTGACCACCCAGGGGACTGTAACAAACTGGTCAACATATTGAGGAGGACAACATAAGGAACTGCACCTTCTGTACTGACACATACATATGCTGCATGTCCAGTCTATGAAAATTAGGTCAACTTAAGGAGGTGGTCAATGTGGGGAGGTGGTCAACTATGAAGGTTCTACTATATATCATTTTAGGCAATGAAAAATGCTATAAATAAATCAGGAAAAGAGGAAAGAGAGTGCTGGTTTTAGGTAAGGTAAGGATAACATAAAGATTTTAGATTACCAGATATCTCAAGCAAAAGAAAGAACACTCCAACCCCAAACCCAGAAGAAGAAAAGAAATAACCAAAATTAGAGCTGAATTAAATGAAATTGAAAACAAAAGAATTATTCGAAAGATCAATGAATCCAAAAGTTGATTGGCTGTTTGAAAAGTTTAACAAAAATTGATAAACCCTTGGCTAGCCTAACCAGAAAAAGAAAATTAAAATCCCTAATTTCATCAATCAGAAATGAAAAAGGCAAAATAACAACAGACATCTCAGAAATGCAAACAAATTCTTAATGAATACTACAAAAAACTCTATTCTCAGAAATATGAAAATCTGAAGGAAATTGACCAATACTTGGAAGCATACCACCTTCCTAGACTTACCCAGAAAGAGTTAGAAATGTTGAACAGTCCTATATCAAGTATGAAATAGCATCAACTACACAAAATCTCCCCCAAAAGAAGAGTCTGGGACCAGAAGGCTTCACATCAGAATTCTACCAAACCTTTAAAGAGGAGCTAGTACCTATATTACATAACCTTTTCCAAAGCATAGAAAAAGAAGGAATACTTCCCAACACATTCTATGAAGCACATACTACCCTAATCTCCAAATCAGGAAAAGACCCAGCAAGAAAAGAAAATTACAGACCAATATCTTTAATGGACATGGATGCAAAAACATTCAATAAGATCCTAGCAAACAGAATCCAGCAATACATCAAACAAATTATGCACCATGACCAAGTTGGTTTTATCCTAGGGTCTCAAGGCTGGTTCGATATACATAAATCTATAAATATAATACATCACACAAACAAAATAAAAAACAAAGATCATATGATTCTCTCAATCGATGCAGAAAAAGCTTTTAATAATATCCAGCATCCTTTTATGATCAGAACACTTAAGAAAATAGGTATAGAAGGGATATTTCTTAAACTGATAGAGGTCATCTACAGCAAACCCACAGCCAATATCATATTGAATGGAGTTAAATTGAAATTATTTCCACTCAGATCAGGAACCAGGCAAGGTTGCCCATTGTCTCCACTGCTTTTTAACATTGTAATGGAAGTCTTAGCCATCGCCATCAGGCAAGAAAAGGCATTTGAGGGTATCCATATAGGGTCAGAGGAGATCAAACTTTTATTCTTTGCAGATGATATGGTTGTATATCTGGAAAATGTCAGGGATTCAATTACAAAACTCTTAGACATGATCAAGGAATATAGCAGCGTCTCAGGTTACAAAATCAATACTTACAAATCTGTAGTCTTTATATATACCAACAATAGTCAAGCTAAAAAAAAAACAGTCAAGGACTCTATTCCTTTTACAGTAGTGCCAAAAAAGATGAAATATTTGAGAGTTTACCTAACAAAGGAGGTGAAAGATTTCTATAAAGAGAACTACGAAACTCTGAGAAAAGAAATAGCTAAAGATTTTAACAAATGGAAAAACATACCATGCTCATGGCTGGCAAGAATCAACATTGTTAAAATGTCTGTACTACCTAAAGCAATATACAATTTTAATGCAATCCCTATTAAAGCATCTTTATACTTTAAAGATTATACTTTATAGATATACTAAAGAATGGTTATACTTTAAAGATCTTGAAAAAATAATACTTTGTTTTATATGGAATAGGAAAAAACTCAAATAGCTAAGACATTACTCAGAAATAAAAACATATCAGGAGGAATCACACTACCAGACCTCAGACTATATTATAAATCTATAGTGATCAAAACAGCATGGTACTGGCACAAAAACAAAGGTAGATGTATGGAACAGAATAGAGAACCAAGATATGAACCCCCCTACTTACCATTATTTGATCTTTGACAAGCCAATCAAAAACATTCAATGGGGAAAAGACTCCCTATTTAACAAATGGTGCTGAGTGAACCGTTTGGCCACCTGTAGAAGACTGAAACTGGACTCACACCTTTCACCATTAACAAAGATAGACTCTCACTGGATAAAAAATTTAAACTTAAGACATGAAACTATAAAAATACTAGAAGAAAGTGCAGGGAAAACACTTGAAGAAGTTGGCCTGGGAGAATATTTTATGAGGAGGATCTCCCTCTCACACCCCAGGCAATTGAAGTACCACCAAGAATACATTACTGGGACCTGATCAAACTACAAAGCTTCTGCACAGCCAAGAACACAGTATGTAAAGCAAGCAGACAGCCCTCAAAATGGGAGAACGTATTTGCAAGTTATGTCTCTGAGAAAGGTTTAATAACCAGAACCCACAGAGAACTCAAACATATTATCGAGAAAAGGACAAGTGATCCTATCTCAGTGTGGGCAAGGGACTTGAATAGAAACTTTTCTGAAGAAGACAGGCACACAGCCTAGAGACACATGAAAAAAATGCTTATCATCCTTAATCATCAGAGGAATGCAAATCAAAACCACTTTGAGATATCATCTAACTCCAGTAAGATTAGCCTACATCAAAAAATCCCCAAACCATAGATGTTGGCATGGATGTGGGAAAAAGGGAACACTTCTGCACTGCTAGTGGGAATGCAAACTAATATGTTCCTTTTGGAAAGATGTTTGGAGATCACTTAGGAATCTAAAAATAGACCTGCCATTTGATCCTGCATTTCCTCTACTAGATATATATCCAGAAGACCAAAAATCACATTATAACAAAGATATTTGCACCAGAATGTTTATTGCAGCCCAATTCATAATTGCTAAGTCATGGAAGAAGCCCAAGAGCCCATTGACCCATGAATGGATTAATAAATTGTGGTATATGTACAGCATGGAATATTATACAGCCTTAAAGAAAGATGGAGACTTTACCTCTTTCATGTTTACATGGATGGAGCTGGAACATATTCTTCTTAGCAAAGTGTCTCAAGAATGGAAGAAAAAGTATCCAATGTACTCAGCCC